>PVIW01007598.1:0-70694 GCA_004026585.1 Noctilio leporinus
TTGGGACCCTCTGTGCTTCCTGAACTGGATTCATGTTTTCACTCATCATGTTAGGGAAATTTTCTATCATGACTTTTTTGAACAGGTTTTCCATTCCTTGTTTCTCTTCTCCTTCTGGTATCCCTATGATACGGATGTTGTTACGTTTCATGTTGTCCTGCAGCTCTCTTAACCCCTCTTCAGTCTTATTCAGCCTTTTATTATTCTCTTGTACTGTCTTGGAGTATTTGTCTACATTATCCTCCAAGTCGCTGATCCAGTCCTCTGCTTACTCCAGCCTACTCTTGATTCCTTCTACTGTATTCTTCAATTCAGAAATTGTATTCTGCATTTCCTCCTGGCACTTATTGATAGTTTCCTTGTCCTTTTTCATGCTGTTTTAGTTCTCAGTAAGTTCCTTGTACTTCCCTGGAGTTCTTTGTAATTCCTCTGGAGTTGTTTGTAGTTCTCCTGGAGTTGTTTACAGTTTTCTTTGATGTGGCTGAGGTCACTGAGCTTCTCTATCATCATTCTTTTGAATTCCTTATCTGATATTCCAGGTGCCTCTGTTTCATTTTGTGTTCTTTCTGGGGATTCTTCCTTTCCTTCTGGTGATGGACTGATTTCTTTTTTTCCCCATTTTGGGTGTCTGTTCTTGCTTGCTCTTTATTTATTTATGTTCTTTCCTTGGATTAACCTGCTTTACTTCCTTGCCTTAGTTGAGCACCCTTCTGTTATAGGAGATTTGTGGAGTTCAGTGTTGCTGTCTCCCAGATTTTCTCCACTTGCTGTTCTTGGTGTGTTCTTTATTTGGGCTGTCTGGTTGTATTCTGGGCCTGTGGGCTTTTAGCAGAAACAAAAACAAAAACAAATAACAAAACAAGCAAACAAACAAATAAAAAACAAAAAACCTAGCCAAACCAAACAAAAAAAAATTGCAAAAGGAAAAAAGAAATAAAAATGATAATAATAATGAGAAGAAAGGGTTTAAATGGCTGTTCACCCTTAATAATCCCTGACTGGTCCAGATGGAGCCTGGACCTGAGGACTTTTAGCAGAGGGAAAAAAAAGAAAGAAAAAATGGGAGAAAATCACAAGAGAAAGTGTAAACAATAATAGTAAAGAAAAGGTTTAGGTGTCTGTTCACCCTTTATGGTCTCTGTTTGGTCCAGGTGGAGCTCGGACCAGTGGGTTTTATCAGGGAGAAAAGAAAGGAGAAAGAAAGAAAAAAAAAAAGAAAAGAAAAGAAAAGAAAAAGAAAAGGCAGGGGGTGGGGAGAAAGTCACAAGACAAAGAGAAATCAATATTAATAAAGAAAGGATTTAGCTGTGTGTTCCCCCTTTATGATTTCTGATTGGTCCAGGTGGAACCAGAACCTGTGGGCTTTACCAGGAAGAAAAGGAAAAGAAAAATTAAAAAAAAAAAAGAAAAAAAGATGAAGGAAGAAAACAATAAAGAAATGGTTTAGAAAGGCTGGGGAAGGGAGGAATACTTAGATTGAGGACTGGGAATGCGTTATAGCCACAGAGGGAGTAGACTTTAATTCGAGAGTAGGGGGAGGGTCTTGGGTATTTAGGTGGATTGAGGTATGGTGGGGATTAAGAATATGTGAGAAGTAACTTTTACAAAGGATATGTTGGGGATTAATAGTTCATATTGCTCTCAATATAACTCAGGTGCTTGAGATTGGCAGCAATCCCTTTCCTGAGGCTGCCTCTTTTTCTTGGTCAGAACTTTATAGTCTATAGTCTATATTCTAGCCCGTCTTGGAGCGTGGCAGGGCCTCTGATTGTCAGGGTAGGGCTGATTCTGAGTGTCCGCCCCCAGGTAGGCTGGGCCTTCTGCAGCCTTGCTGGGTTTTAGGGTTGCCTGTATTCTGGAGCCTGCAGGGTGCCCCCTCCCACTCATGGCGGAGGTTCCTGCCCAGGATGAGCACCCAGCACCCCTGCAGGGCAGCCTGCAACTTTGCTGGTCCCTGTGAGGACTGGCCCCACCACTGCAGTTCCTGTAGGAGGCCGCCCCTGTCCATCAACACTGTCCCGGGTCCGCCTACACTGTCCCACCCTTCCAGGGCGGGCACCACTCCTCCAAGCCAACTAACTCTCTGCGCAGGTCTTTATGTGGCCTCTGGGATGAGCCCCTCCCAGGCGTGCGGCCTTTATCTCCTGCAATGGCGGGTCAGTTTCCCCCGCTACTAATTCCTGGCTCGGGGGCTCGCCTTTTGGAGTTTCCGTGGAGCCTGGGGGCTTGTGTGGTTGCACAGGTCTGGGCCTCCCCTTTTGCAGGGGCTTCTAGCTGCTGTTTCTCTGGTGGCTCAGGAGCACCGTTTTTTGGCCCTCTCGCCGCCCTGGCCAGTGCACTTCCTGCTCCCCTGCTCTGGCTTCCCACAGGACTCTTCTCCTCCTCCTCTAGCCCCGCGGAGCCTCGTCTCCCTGTTGCCGGAGTGAGTCTCTCACACAGTCCCTCCCCCGCAAGAGTTCAATTCCGAGTTCCCTATGGCATTTGCCCTCGCCTCCGCCGGCACTTCACTGTTGAGAGTTCCAGTTGACAGGGAGCCTGGAACTGGCCCTAGTCAAACTTGCCCCTCTGGGCAGAGCCGCCCCTGCCCAGAGCCGACCTAGGCCCACTGGCCGGTTGGTCGGGAATGCCTCACCTACTGTCCTGCTGGCCTCCTCTGCCTCTGGGCTGTGCTCCCCTGTGTACAGATGCTGCCTGTTCCAATTCCTAGGGTCCTGAAGACATCTCACACTCCCTATCTTGTCCTCTAGCTGCTTTGGTACTCGAGAATACCATTAGCACTGCTCTCTACTCTGTCACCATCTTCCTGATCTCCCATTTTTAGCTTTTTAAGGAAACTCCATACTATTTTCCATAGTGGCTGCACCAGCCTGCATTCCCACCAACAGTGTACCAGGGTTCCCTTTGCCCCACATCCTTGCCAACCCTTGTTTCTTGATTTGTTGATGATTGCCATTCTGACAGGTGTGAGGTGGTAGCTTATTATGGTTTTAATTTGCATCTCTCTGATGGCTAGTGATGTTGAGCATCCTTTTATATGATATGCATTTGGGCCCTTTGTATGTATTCCTCAGTGAATTGTCTGTTCAGGTCCTTTGCCCATTTTTCAATTGGGCTGTTTGTCTCCCTAGTGTTGAGTCACATTAGTTCTTTATATATTTTGAATATCAAAGCCTTGTCTGAGGTATCATTGGCAAATATGTTTTCCTATAGAGTTGGTTCCCTTTGAATTTTGCTGGTGTTTTCTTTAGCTGAACAGAAACTTTTCGATTTGATATAGTCCCATTTGTTTATTTGTTCTTTTATTTTCTTTGCCTTTGGTGAAGTATCAGTAAACATATTTCTTCATAGGATATCTAAAATTTTACTGCCTCTATTTTTCTCCAGGACCTTTATGGTGGCACTGCTTATGTTTAAGTCCTTTATCCATCTTGAGTTTATTCTGGTGTATGGTGTAAGTTGGTGGTCTAGTTTCATTTTTTTTTTTTTTTCATGTCCCTATTCAGTTCTCCCAACATCACTTGTTGCAGAAACTTTTTACTGCATTTGATGTTCCTTCTCCCTTTGTCAAATATTAATTGACCATAGGGTTCTGGGTTTATTTCTGGGCTCTCCATTCTGTTCCATTGATCTATATGCCTCTCCTTATGCCAGTACCAGACTGTTTTGATTACAGCAGCCTTTTAGTATAGTTTGATGCCTGGTATTGTGATTCCTCCTACCTTCTTCTTCTTTCTCATGATTGCTGCAGCTATTCATAGGTGTTTTTGCTCCATATACATTTTTGAAGTATTTTTTCTATTTCTGTGAAGTATGTCATTGGTATTTTTTGTCATTGGTATTTTAATTGTCAGGAAAATAAAGCCTAAATATATTAAAAATTATTTCAAGGTCATTTAAACTAATTATAGTTACTTTTTACCTAAATCAAATCTGGGTCTCTACTTTCTGATTTCAAGACTTTTAAAATAAATAAAAACATTTTTCATAAAATCTAATTATTACCCCAGTAAAACTTAGTTACCTATCTCAAAAGTCAAGAAACTTCAAGTGAAAGTAAAGATGATGGTCCTGGGAGTATTGTATTAAGTAATTAATAGTGTGGATTCCAGAACCAGTACATGTTTTAAGTTCCAGTACCATTACCAAGTAGTTATGTTTCCTTGGTCACCTAATATTCTCTCTGTGCCTGTTTACTTTGCTCTATAAATAGAAATAACAACAATAGCATAATAACAATGTAATATTTATCTCACTGGGCTGTTTGAATGATGTGACTTTATGCACTTGGAAGGTTGCCTGTACATTTATGCTCAATGCCTGTTAGAATTGTTTGTGTTGCTATGTCTTTGCTCATATGTTAGAGTTTAACTGGTCTGAATTCATATGCCCATAAATTATTAACTTTGCTTCCCAACTTACTAGTTGAGTGACCTAGAAAAAGTTACAAACTTCTTTAAATATCAGGTTTCTTTAAGCATGAAATTTCTCTATAGAAAAAGCACAATGATGTATCTTTATCAGAGGGTGAATATGATTAAGTTATATCATCCATGTAAAGTCTTTACAGAAGTATGTGGCACAGAGTAAATGCTAACTAATTATTTTTATTAGTATTGTTATTGTAATTGATATTAAGCTAAACTTTCCCCAATATTAAGATTACATATTAGCTTTAAATTCTACAATGTAGTTACTTACAAAATGGCAAAGATTGTCATTTATATTTTCCATAAGAAAACAAGCTGAAAATGGGCCATCTGTTTGCTAAATTACATTGGATTTTTCTCCAGATCACCATGCCTGGAGCTCTGCAAGTAGCAAGTGTGAACTGTTTTCTTTCTGATAATGGTGGTACCTGGGGTACATTCCTGGCTTTACCAATGACACTTCTACATTTAGAGAACATTATAGTGAATAAGTCCAAGGTTGTTCTAATTTTTAGCAAATTCTGGTATTCTGTCAGATAAATTTTGCAGCAATAGAACAACTTCAATCTGTTTATTGTTAACTAAATTGGGCTAAAGCAATAGATCTCTCTAATTTGGCATGGCTCCTATGCTCATGACTATAGAAAGAAAGTTTTATTTTTCTCAGAATTTGAGGGACAAGAGTTATAATTTCACACTTTCTTCACTGATTCTCATATTGCCCAATAGGATCTGCTGGAAAATGGATGGCTTATTTGACCTCCTTCCTATCTAATTTGAAATGTTCAAACATCAAAAGGTGAATATGATTTTTAAGCACTTCTGGTCGCAAAAAAATGTGCCTGCTTGAAGCCCACTGTTGGGACAGTTTTAACACCAGTTAATTAATGTTTTAGCTGGGACACTCATCCCATGTTGTTGCTGGCTGAGAATTTTGATTAGATGTTAAGAAGAGAATTTTATTTGCTGATCACTAGAGATATTGTTATTCAATTGCTACAAAACCAAATAAGGTACTTATGGCTGAATGTGACTGCCCCAGGATTGTTTTTCCCACTTTTGACCCAGCAGTTTAGTTGTTAGCATAATAAAATATGATGTTATTTGTGTTACTTCATAGCAGATGTGATTAGGCCATGAAGGTTATCAGCTTACATCATCAGATTCTTTTCCTGGCACTCTGCCTCTGACTCTGGAATTACTAATCACATTACTGGAAAAGGCTCTTCCCTTGGTATATCATTACTTAAAGACTCCATGTCTTAGTTTCCAAAGAAAGTATTCATCATGGCTTATTACTTTTTCCTTTCCTTGAGCAAGGTCAAAATAGGATCCAAACAAAGGCTGAGCAAGATCATCCTCCAGATTACAAATTATTTCATTAAAACTATCAATTCTTTTTTTTTAAATCTTTTTTTTTTAAAATATTTTATTTCATTATTTTTAGAGAGAGGAGAAGGGAGAGAGGCAGAGAGGGAGAGAGACATCAATGTATGGTTGCCTTTCACCTGCCTCCAGCCACAGACCTGACTGGAGACCTGGTTTGCAACCTGGATATGTCCCCTGGCTGGGGAATTGAACCAGCAACCTTTGGGTTCGTAGGCCGACGCCTTATCCATTGTGCTACCAGCCAGGGCAAAACTATCATTTCTCTTCCCTGGCTGGTGGCACAGTGGATAAGGCACTAGCCTGCAAACACAAAGGTTCAATTCCCAGCCAAGGCACATAACCAGGTTGCAAGCCAGGCCTCCAGCCAGGTCCTTAGCTGGAGGTAGGTGAAAGGCAACCACACATTGAGTTTTTCTCCCTCTCTGTCTCTCTCCCTTCCCTTCTCTCTAAAAATAATAAATAAAATCTTTTTAAAATATTTAAAACTACTATTTCTCATTACTTTTCTACATTAAAACTTGGTTCCTAACATTATCTTAGCAGCACATGCTTTACAAGTGAAATGAGTTATTATAAGGCTGGATTCCACAGCGTATGCAGTGTGAGGAGGTGTGGGAGGCATGTATTGTCTAACCTGGGTCTCTATTCAAAGAAATGTCTGTATCAGGAAGGATTTGTGGCTTATCAGGTCATATTTGTGGATATTTCTTTGCATACTTTTGTTCTTTGTATAAAATTATTGTGCATATAACAATATTTTAAGGTGATAACTATTATAATTCAAGAGTGATTTAAATATGTTTTTGTGTCATATATGGTGTCTGAGAGTCACAGTTTGATTTCATTTTATTTTTCTCTGAAGGTGGCAATAGGCTAAAAGTGTGACAAGAAGGTTGATGGTTGATTTTTGTTATGTTATTTATTTCAACTTATAAAGGAAGTTGGAGCAACCTATTTACTTAGTAATGACAATCAGTCAGGTTTGTATGGATACTTCTAAAATTCTGTTTTCTGAGTTGGTTGGGAAAGAGTCTGTTAAGAAGAACTTCAATTCATCTAGTAATGTAGTTTATATCAGTTCAATAAGAGAAAATGAACACTAGAAGAAACAGCTAAAAAGAGCAACAATGGAATATGCTGTACATGAACACTGACAATAGGTGAGATCTGCATGTGTACAATGTACTATGCTCAGCAATATACCTGAATTTTATCACCAAACCACAAAACAAACCTTCAGACAAGTTTAACAATATTGTTGGAATGATTGGCTTGCTTCATTCCCATCAATGAACATGGTATATCTTTCCATTAACTTAGGTCTTTAATATCTCTTGCCAATGTTCTGCAGTTCTCCATGTAGACGACTTCCATATTTTTTGCTAGATTTATTCTTAAGTATTTTATGCTTTTTGTAATTAGTATAAATTAATTGATATACTAATTTCAATATCTAATTGCTTGCTTCTAATAAAAATGTAATCAAGTTTTTTGTATTAAACTTGTTTCAGTGACCTTCCTATATGCACTAAGTAATTTTTACATATATTTCTGAGCATTTTAAAAATAAATAAACATACTGTCAATGGAGACTTATTTACTTATAGTCAGATTGTACTATATTTAATTTTTTTGCATATTGTAGTTAACAATAGGGGCAAATAAGCCCCCACAGACACACTTGACAATGTCTTATTTTTGGGGTTTTCACAACTGAGAGGGTGTTGCTAGAATCCATTAAACAGAGATCAGGAGTATTACTAAATATTGTACAAAATTATTTAAACAAATATATTTGGTTTATAAAATTTGCATCTATGATTTTGGGGGGTATTGATTTGTAAGTTTGTTATAGTATCTTTGATGACAGTATCACAGCAATGCTAGCCTTGTAACACACTAGTTGAAAGCTGTCTCATTCTTTTTATGTTTTCCAAAAGAGTTTCAATAGAAGTAGCATTATTTCTTACTTAAGTTTTGAGTAGAACTTGATAAAGCCATCTGAGCCTGGAGTAGTTTTATAAAAAGGTTTTAATTATGAAAAAAAATAGTAGGTATAAAGGTATTCTACTTGATTTTTATTACATGTTGGTAGTTTGTATCTTTCAAACTATTTATTTTATGTAGGTTTTAAAATTTACCCTGGCTACCTGGTAGCACAGTGGATAAGGCGCCAGCCTGCAAACCCAAAGGTCGCAGGTTCGATTCCCCAGCCAGGGCACATAACAAGGTTGCAAACCAGGTCTCCAGTCAGGTCTGTGGCTGGAGGCAGGTGAAAAGCAACCACACATTGATGTCTCTCTCCCTCTCTGCCTCTCTCCCCCTCTTTCTAAATATAATTAAAAAAATAAAATCTTAAAAAAAGATAAAATTTATTAGCATAAACTTGTTAATAATGTTCTCTTATTATCCCTCTATAATTCTTGTTTAATTCTTAATAGTGATAATAAGTATTTTATTTCTGTCTGGTTTTCCTTTTTGATTAGTCTTACTAGGAGTTTATTAATGTTGTTAATGTTTTCAACTTACCAAATTTTGAATTGTATTTCTTAGTCAATTGCCTATTTTTAAGTACATCAATTTCTTTTCTTTTTTTAAAAGATTTTATTTATTATTTTTCAGAGAGAGGGAAAGGGAGAGAGGCAGAAAGGGAGAGAGACATCCATGTATGGTTGCCTTTCACCTGACTACAGCTACAGACCTGGCTGGAGACCTGGCTTGCAACTTGGTTATGTAACCCTGGCTGGGAATTGAACCAGTGACCTTTGGCTTCTCAGACTGACACCTTATCCACTGTGCCACCAGCCAGGGCTCAATTTTTGATAGCTTCATTATCTCCTTTGGTTTGGATTTACTTTGCTTTTCTTTTTATAAGCTCTTGAAATGAAAATTCATATAATTATTCTTAGATTATTTTTAATGAAAGCATTTAAAGTTAGAAAGTTTTCTCTAAGCTCTGTTCCAACTGCATCCCCAAGTTGTGATACATTGTGTGTAAGGCTGAGTAATAGCCATTAAGCATATTTGGTTACTAATTTTTATAAACTTTAACTGCTACCTTAAGTAAAAAAGAAGGAATTTGAAGATATGATTAGGTTAAAGATCTTGAGGTTATCTGGGAGAGCCTTATGTGATCACAGTGACCCTTATGAAAGGGACACAGAACTCAGAGGTGAAAGCAATATGATGATAACAAAGACTGGAATTTATTTATCTGTGCTTGAAAGATAAATAAAAGGGTCATAAACCAATGAATACAAATGGCCACTGGAAGTTGAAAAAGGCAAAAATTCTCCTTTCAGTAATTCCAGAAGCTGCCAGCTATGCTGATACCTTGACTATAGCCCAGTGAGGTTGATTTCAGACTTCCAGTTTATAGAACCATGAGATAATAAAGTTTCCCTGTTCTTTTACCTTCTTGATTGCTCTATTGTACCAGCAGTGGAGGTTTTAATTTTGACTTTAAATGAATATACCCTGAGCTGAGGAAGATCTCAGTGTTCCTTCTATTGTCATTCTTGAATAATATTCATTTTCTATAATTAGCACTGTTTAACATTGATTGATGAACTTTACATACATGCTATATGCCCTTAAGCAAACTGCTTAAGGCCCTCCAATGAAAGGTCTTCGAGGAAGGCAATTGAGGCATTTGTCTATCAAACACTTGGCTGGCCTTCTCTCCCATTACACAAGCTGCCTGGGAAACATTCATTTCATCCATGGGACTGAGGGATCTCTGCAGGTTGAGGGTCCCCCACACTCCCTGTTTCCTGTTTGGCTTATTGCCAATACAAGAAACTTTGCCTACTCTGATTATGTAGGCTAGATCAATAATTGAAATGAATGTGTTACTGTCAATGTAATAAAGTTAAACATTGATTTAAATTATACAATATTGATTCTCAATTTTCTTATGTTTGAGTATTTCCATATGAATGCTTGTAACTCATAGCCAATTCAGATGTATAGCTTTATACACACCCATGCACACACTTGTGTATATTTATGTATTATATATATATTTATGCATGTATTTGTATGTTTTTATTTATGCATGCATTTGTGTTATATACATATATGAATATGTTTGTTAGAAATATGTATACATATTATTTAGTCTTCTATAGACTCTTCAGAGGAGAATCTAATTATTGGAGAACAATTATTTTCTTCTTCATGTCTTAAGATGTCTATAATCTATTATATATCTTTACATTTTCTTCCAGTCAGAAAAAAATCAGAATATAGTCAATGATAATAACAGGCAATATAAGAATGTTGCTTGTTTTTGTACTGATATGACCACACATAAGAATTCTTTGGCAATATGATGCATGAAAAGTGTAGATAGACTTGATATTACTAAAGGAGAAAAGCTTAAGTAGGGATAACACTCAGTGCCCAAAGACTACCCTACCAGGAATATACCTGTAGGGAAAAATTCAGTTTATTAACTAGCTACAGCAAGATAGTACATAAACTATGGACATCTTAGCAAGAAGGAAGGATGGGTATATTGAAGAACTGTATTTTGCTGGGTGATTTGGAGGACAGTTTAAAGAAGTGAGGGTTGGGTTCATGGTGCTGTAGGAAGCAGATACAATCTGATAATAAGGGTATCTTCCTCTACCTCCTTAAATTTTCAAAAAGCTTTATTGAGATATAATTCACATTGCATACAATTCACCTATGTAAAGTATACATGAAATTACTTTTGGTATGCACAGTGCAAGAGATAATACAATTAAATGACTTCTATTTCATGAACAATGGTCAGACCATGTATAAAAATAGAATTCTAGCCCTGGCTGGTAGCACAGTGGATAAGGTGCCAGCCTGCGAACCCAAAGGTCGCTGGTTCAATTCCCCAGCCAGGGCACATAGCCAGGTTGCAAGCCGGGTCTGTGGCTGGAGGCAGGTGAAAGGCAACCATACACTGAAAGAAAAAAAAAAAAAAAACTAGAATTCTAACCACAGTCTGCAACAAGCATTCCAGGAAGCCAGTTTATTCTTTCTGGAAGACTTGTAGGAAATCAGACCACTATATCTCTCCAACAGTGCAGGAAGCCAAATAACACCTTTAAAAATCACCCAAACTGGTTGGGAATCAATTAATAACTAATAGTTTCCCTAATTTTTGTCCCTGCTTTCAACTAAAAAGTAACCAAAGAAAGGCAGATATGCATCTCTACCCAACCACACATGATGCACCTCATCTAATTAGTCAACCTACAACTTCCCCAAGCCAACAGCATACACTCAGGGCACTTCATGCCTTTGCATTTTCCACTACAAAACTTTTCTATTCCTCTGAGAACTTTTGAGTCTCTGCCAAAGGCAAGTGATGGTGACTGGCTCCTTTGCTATATGAAGCTCTGAATAAATACTTTGTCTCTTTCCCTCTGGTTAATCTTTATTTACTTCTATAATAGATATGTGATCCACTACTATAGTCAATTTTAGAATATTTACATAATGCTCAAAAGAAACTCTAGACTCTTAGCTATCACTTCCATACCTGCATCTTTTCCCTAAAACCTTAGCAACCATGAATCTACTTTCTATGACTATAGATTTCTACATGCATATGAATAGAATTATATCATATGTGGTCTTTTGTTTCTTATTTCTTTCACTTAACATAATATTTTCAAGGTTCATGCATGTTATAGCATGAATCAGTATTTTATTTCTAGTTTTATGGCTGAATAATATTTCCTCATGTGGATAAGCCACATTGTATTTATCCATTGGCTTTTAATAGACTTTTGGGTTATTTCCAGCTTTTGGTTGTATGGATAATGCTATCACAAAGATTGGGTTATTTTAATTTTTATTTAGGAGCTGGGATGACTGAAATATGGCTAGAGTTGTCATTGATGAATGAGAACTCATTTGAGCAAGGAGAGAGAAGTATTTGGTTGTTGTGTGGTTGTACAGCATTGTTTTCTTTGTTTTATGTTCAGACAAATATGGAGTGGTCTAATTTTTGTCTTTTTTCATCATGGTCACAGAGTGATCTTACATATTTATTGGTGGGAATGTTTATGTTCATTATGGAAGACTACAGCATAGCTCCTAACTACTAGCTTCCATGGCAAGTTTTCTACTTTCTTTCCCAATCTCAGAGGTAAGTGGTCTTGCAAGCATGGTATGTAAGGAATAACTAAAGGAAATATAAAAAGCATCAGAGAAAATGTTGTCACTAAGAAAGGAGCCTCAGCAACTGAATAGAACAGCGTCTGAAGCATATTTTATAGAAACCCATATGGTTGAGACAATGTAGGTACAGAACTTGCCCACCCCTCATAACTGAATAAAATGACAAGAAAAGAGGGTGTTCTGATAATGGGCAGGAACTAGTGTTTACCAAGTGTTTTTCATCAGGTGTATGCCTTAATAATCACAGAAATCCAATGAAGAATAAAAACTTTTGTTCAGGAGAACTATAAGATGACCCCCAATGGTTCCCACCAGTAGCATTTGTACCTTTGCATAATCCTATCCCTGGAGTTTGTGTGGAACCTATGACTTGCTTCTAAACAACAAGGTATGGTAAAGGAAATGAGTGTCATGTTATTGCTACTGGAAATGAGGTCCCTCCAGTGTCATGAGAAAGCATGAGAAGGCCAAGGTCCAAAAATTCTGTGCTATTGCTTAATTTCAGTCCCATCCCCATTACCATTTGGCTAGTTTAGTCTGTGTTCCCAGCTGTGCTGAAGGTGGCTGTGTGCACAAGCTCACATGGTTTGCCACCAGCTCCAGACAGCTGCTAAGGCCACATGGTGGCTTTGGAGAGAAAAACACATGAGGAAACAGTGTGAGTGCATATTACTAGGATAGGGGTGGTAGGGGGAGAGGAAGTCTTGTTATCTCAGGCTTGGGAAAGACCAGACATTTTTCAAACTAATGAACCAACTTCCCAATCTTTCACCCCCTTGCATTGGATCCTCCCCCTAACCAATCCATTCCCTTCCAGGGTTCTGTGCCCTTAGCTAATCTGACACTTTTCCCAGGCTAGACAGACAGGCCTTTATGGTTGCCATCTTAGTTCCTACTGCACATGCCTCAAAGTGGAAGTACCTCTCCCTGCTTCATCTTGGCTTCTGATGGGCATGCACCCAGAAAAGGGATTTCCCTTTTATTATTCTATCCCTCCCCACAGTGATATGCAAGAATGTACTGGTGGTTACCTGGGGAGTGTGAAGCTGTAGCCTCCCACTGAAAGAGGCACAATATTGGATTCCATTTCCCAATTTACTAGGCTTCTGCTTTCCTTGGTTCCCTTTCTTTATTAATACCTAGCTATCTACACTGACAGAATTTTGATGAAGTTACATAAGATTTTGTTTTTTGTTTTGCTAGTCAACTCTATTGCTGTTTTGGTGAGGCAAGCTGCTGCTTTGGGAAAGGCCATGTATCAAGATACTAAGGGTTATCTCTGGTTTATAGTCAGCTAGAAATGGGGGCCTTAAGTCTAATGGCTTTTTGAAGAACTTAAGCCAATAATCACAAGAGCTTGGAAGCAGATCATTCTTAGATAAGGCTTGAGAGAAGGTATTTAGATTGTGACCTTGTGGGAGTACATGCTTCAGATGTGGATACACCTTACTCTAGCACTTTGACCTTTTTTTTTTTTTTTAAACCACTCCACATGTCCTTCTATAGTATATAACAGAATTTTACTGAATACCTTAAAATATTTATATTTAAATATTTAAAAAAGTATACGTGACTGCATGCTAACCACATATGTTGCTGGTCTGAAAGGCAGCTGGAATATAAAAAGAGAGTAGTATTTATTGAATAAATATTTCCCTTCACCATATCAAATATTACTATACAGTTGTAGGAAGAAAAGACCAAACTCAGTGCTATTGTGGGATTCTTTCTTTAAAATGGTTATTTTTTTCTCTTGAGTCTCATGTCACCAGATTTATTCTCTCAAGAAATTGTTTGCCAAATATATCAGTACAGATGCTTTCTTAAAATGTATAAATATTTATGAGGTTAGGGCATTTGCCTGACTTGGCAGTTCAGTCTTTGCCCTCTCCATTTACCGTTTATCACTGTTTTTTCCCTTCTGATGCTTTACTTGATGAAGCTGAAACTGAAAACTACACATTTATTTTACCATTGGGAAAGTTTTATTTTGACAACCTCCATAGGTTTGTTTGTTTTGCTGAGACTTTGAATAGAACAAGGTACTTCCATTTATCAAGTAGGAATTTCACAAAGCCATCTGATGATTACACTCTGAAAAAGGAAGTACAATCCATATCATAAAATCAGTGAACAGATGCCTCAAAAGTATTTTACCAGCCTATGATCTCCTGCTAATTAAAATAATCAGTAATGTGCCTATATTTCAATTATAAATGTTAACTTTTGTGTATGTTTAATTATGATGAATATAATAATAGTTTGATCACAAAACAATATTAAATTTAAATATCAATATCAGAGGGTGAAGAGTGAGTCTTTCTCTCTGTAAGCATGATACTTATAAGTATGGAATTCTTACTGAATTCTTCTCTCCTCTCTTACTGCTCTGTGTGCTTACAGCATCCTAAGAATAATTGTTATTACAACTGATAGGTCTGGAGGCAGATTCACAAAGGAGCCTTTGTTTCTGCCCTGACAACGAACATTTCCTTTGAATTAACTGTTGTCTAGGACATTCCACTTTAAGAACTTAATCAATTTGTAGCAGGCGTTAATGTCCCCTGGAATACTTAATTAGACAGGAATGGAGAGTGATATCAGTTGCCTAGTTGAATTTCAAAATAAAACAATACAGAAAATTCAGTGTGTTCTTTCCTTGCAGCTCTAAGATCATTCTTTGCTCTGTAAACAGGAATGAAACTAATATACCTTGTATATCAGTCAGCAAAGCGAAGTATTTGCCTTAAAGTATTCAAGTCAGTGGAAAGTGCAACAATGTTTCATGCCTGAAAATTTCCACAGATGGCCTCCTACAAGTGCGTGAATATGGCTGCAGCACAGATTTTATAAATACAATTTACCTGAAAACATAGACATTTCATTGTGACCATTTACTTTTCATTGCATTTTTAAATATAAGTCCAGTTTTACTTGGATTGGTTTTAGACTTGCATTACACCACATCAGCAACATGCAGAATCAGAAGCCAAGACTCCCAGCACTTGGGAGACAGTGATAGATGACTGCACACTTGTGCCACTTACACTGTGAAGTATACATGGTGTCTCGTTTTCCAAGGAAGCACTAACTTGCCAACTTAACCCTTGGGGGTTAGTAGACTTTATTTGGTTAATGTTTATAGGTTCGAAGGAGATCATTTCTTACAGCTAAATTGGTCACTAAGTATTTGAATTAACACTTTAATTTTATTTTGTTTCTTCAGTTATTAGGCTAACCCTGCCTTTAGGGACCTCCCTCTAGCCTACCTTCAGTTTATTCTGCTGTCATCAACTCTGTTCTCCCTGGCTTCCTCCACTTTAGGACATAGTACAGATGGGAATTTTCAATTTAAGAGGGAGCCAATGTAATACTGGCTCCATCAGTCTAGTCTGTCTTTACATTGAGATACCATGAGGATTTCTATCCCAGAGAGGTATTCTATATAGTTTTCCTATTGTGTGTACACCCAGGCGAGAAGTTTTTAAGCTAGTGAAGCTTAAAAACTAGAAAAGTAGATGTGTTACCATGGGATGAATAGAAAACCTTAGAGAACCTTACTAAGAATCTGAAAGTCAATTCGATTTATAACCTGCCAATAGTTATTTAAAAATACACACTCAGCTCACACAGATCAATATTCTCAAAGCAGAACCTGGTTAGTATTTTCTTTAAAAAGGATAGATTGATGGAAAACCCATTGCTTCTACATTTAATCACCTCAAGGCAATTAAAGTAATTTTATGTTTTCTACTTTAGTGCTCCCCTGAAACAACAACATCTGGATAACTTTAATTACCACCTCGATTCAGTGATGTACAAAAATGACAACTTGGATGACTAACAATGGCTCTTTGCCCTACTGTTTTTCCAATTTCTTGACTGTGGATTTTACCTTTTTGTTGTTGTTGTTGTTAGTGCTATGGGAAATTCCTATACACCTGAGGCTGCTTGTATTTTCAGGGAGTGGGAATAAAGAACCCTAAAGAAAAGTCACTGTGAGGAAGCTGAAGTGATGGACATTTATTTTTAATATACACAATGTTGTCTGTAGATTCTGTCTCTGACATGCTCTTGACAATGTAACTTCAGTTGAGTCTCCCAATATCTTGCTCATATTCTATAAGAACCACTTGCATGAATATTGGTCCCTAGTATGCAACTTCAGTAGAGACTAAGTGCCTGACATTGGATATAAGTGACTAGGTCTCTGGAACTGTCCATCATAAACTGGGTGCTGCTACCTACAAGGTCCTAAGGTTGGATGAATGGCAGCAATCCATCATATATTGGAAATGGTATGTTATGGATCATGTCTAAATAAGCCCTAAAGGCATCTGCATAAATAGCCATGCTATGGGGGCTCAGACCTTCTATTCCACTGACACTTCTCCCTCAGCTCATACTTATAGCCCCATGGAGGGTCCCCTATAACCATCTGACACACAATTAAACTTTCATGCTTAATTTATAAATAAATGAGTCATAAATTTATGTGAGCAGAAAATACATTGCTGTCATACTACATCCCTATCAGAGTACCTCTGACAGAACACACACAATATAAATTTGATATACAGAGAAATATGGCTTGAGATAAGAATTTATTAAGGACTCTTCAGTATGGCTAATGACTTGACTTGTTGGTCAGAGGACTGAAAGGACTAAGAGAGGGGTGAAGATAAGGAGAGCTGAAGAAAAGGTATGTAAATGATTCTATGGGAATGGGTACAAAGAATGGGGAAGTTGTATCTCATGCCAATGCTTGCTAGAGAATATCCACCTGAAATAGGACACTAAACTACCAAGCAGACAATGACTTTTTCAAAGAATAAGCATGTCTCTGAAACTGCACACCTTCCTGCTGGTCTAGTGAAGCTCATGCATGACTCTATAATCATGGTCAGGTAAGGTTGCTGCTATTTAATGTGGGTAGTAGGAATATGAAGGAACAAGGAATTCAGTGGAGGCACTACTTGGGGCTTCCATTCCCCATAAAAAGCCATGAATGGACAATTATTTCATGTCAGGCTATAGAACAGGTTTCCTGTATTTCTTCAGCTCTGACCATTGCCCTGGTGAATTCCAGCCATCCCTTGGACATGGTAAGATGGAAAAGTATTTAATAAATATTATCATTTAGGAAGAAATTGTAGTAGCAGGGCCTAGAACTCATGACAATAACTCTTTTGTTTTAAATCATGAAGATCATGTTATGAGAAGCTGTACCTACCTATGCTATTGATGAATCAGGAACATTAAACACAAATGAATCTGAACAGTACAAGAGGTGCAATACAAAAAATGGTGTTGGCAACTTGCCAATATCCTTTCAGCATTTTCATTTCCCATTAAAGTTTTCTTCTAAAGTATACCATTTCCTGACTAAAATATTTTTCAGTGAAGAATATTTTATCTATATACAAGACAGGCCAAAATTATAGGGAATTAATAGCCCCTAGCATATCTTTAAAGCAATGACAAAAAGCAGCAGGTGTATATAAATGCTCTGTGGTCCTAGCTTTTGAAAAGGCCCTGTCATCATATTCTATACTGTATCCCAGAAGTTTTCCATGAGATTTAGTTCTAGATGCTGCTAGTGGTAAACTGCTCAACAATAATTCTTATGTTTCTTTTTTTTTGTTTTCTTTCACATGGCCCTATTATTGTTTTTGGGATTATCTCTCAAAAAATAACTTGCACTCATTATTTTTCTCAAGGTGTGTTCCTAAGGGGACTCAACCTAACACAATCACCATCCTCTGCCTAACCCAGCTTTTGAATGGTATATCCAATACTCCTTGTATAATATATTGATAGGAAATGGTGATGGTTCAACCACAATTGATGAATTTTACTTTATTCTTTGAATTTCTGTCTTGCTAAACTCTCATATCTTCAATCCAAGTTTACACCCTCCTACCTCACTAAACTCATTTCAGGCTTAGAACTGGGTTAGCTCTGACCTCTTGCCTGATGAACTTTCCAGCCTTTTCTAAAACTGGAGTCATTTCACCTTAGTTTGGGTTGCAATAACCAATTAACATAGACTGAGTAGCTTATAATCAACAGAAATTTATTTATCACAGCTCAGTTCTGAAGGCTGAAAGTCCAAGATCAGGGTGCCAGCATGGTAAAGCACTAGTGAGAGCCCTGTTCTGGGTGACAGACTACTGACTTATATCATCACATAGAAGAAAGAGAATAGGCTACCTTTCTTGCTGCTTCTTTATAAGAGAAAGCTAGAAATCCACTTAAGAGGGCTCCATTCTCATGACTTAATTAATTTCCAAGGCTCCACCTCCAAATATCATCACATTGACAACTGGATTTCAACATGAGTCTTGGAGGAACACAAACATTCAGTTCATAACACCTCTGAAGCACCATTCACTGAAGGCTCTGATGCCCTGTGTTACTACTGCCAACTGTCTTCTTTTCATCAGATTCCAGTCTCATGAATATAACACCCATGAGTGTATTTTCCAGATGATATTGTTCCACTTGACTATGTGTGCACTTCTCTGACCTCATGCCTGACCTTTGCCTTCTATACTCCCTTTGAAAGCTCAGTGCTCACTTTCTCTGAAAATGTTGTGAAGGTCATTGGGTTTTCCACAGAGGGAAACTGTATTTCTCCTACCTGGATAACCTGCCCCAGGCCAGATCTACCATGTCAGTCTCATTCAAGTATTTAATGCGCAATCCAGATGCTCTCTACTCCCTGTTTCTGTTTTCCAAAGAGAAACTGTAACTCTCCCACCACTTTAAAGTCCAATATGCAAGTAGCCTGCAAGAGTCCTTTGTCATGAAATCTTATAACTTTTTTTCATGGAAGTAATTTTAACCTCTTTTTGTGTCATTTATCAAACATATTATTTTTGTGAGGTTTTTTTCTTTATGCCTTGATTACAGTTATTTTTATATGAATCTTATTTCTTTTATGCTTTATAAAATTTTACACTTAGTCTTTTGAGTTATGTTGTGTTAATTTTTGTATTTACTCTGAGTTAAGGGTTAACATCTTTTCTCACCCACTAAGACATACAATAATTCCCTACAAAAATTGCTGAAAAGATTTTTCACCATGAATTTCTGTGGAATCTGTAGGAAATTATTTAGCCCTAATAATGCATCAGTTACTTGAAGACAGAATTGTTTCTAAATTATATTTGTATTCCAGCATCCAGCCTAATGTCTTAAATGTTGAGTATGCAAGAAAATACTGTATGTGCAAGAAACATCTGTCAAAATTATATACATCTGTCATTTCCCTGTCATCATAATTAGAAGAACTCATTTGATCATTCTTCAACTCTGATTCAATACTGGACATTATGATCTGTCTCAAGACATCTTGACCCCAGCCAATACCTCCAAGTCTCAACCAGAAAGGTCTCTACCTGCCTGAAAGTACCCTCAACTTCTAACAATGACAGCCTGGAATGATGAGTAGTTATAGTTGTCTGCTTTTTGAAAAGCTGCTATGTCATAGAACTTCACTTTCATTGGCCCTCTGATTCTCAATCTCCCTGAGCTACATGAGACTTATTATGTTTGAGAATATTATTCTCTGTATCAATCAATATACATTATCATACTGAAGCACATTCTTTTTCTCTTAGGCTTTTGACTTGAATCTTCCTAAAATAACATCATTAAACTCTTCTTCAAAATGAGTAATAGAAATTCTAACATACAATTATTGGTGTTTTTCTTTCTCTATTTCTTTTTTTTTAAATTTTATTGTTGTTGTATTACATCCATCCCCTTTTGGCTCCCCTCTGTCCCCCTCCCCACCCACCCATTCCCCCCAAAGTCAATCCCACCTGTTGTCCATGTCCATGGTTCCTTTATACTAGGTTCTTGTCTAAGCTGCTCCCCTTCCTTGCCTCTGCCTCCCCCCTCCCCCCAACCCCTTTCCCCCTGACTACTGAAGGCCTATTAATTGTATTCACATACTTGGTTCTGTTTTGCTTGTTGTTAGTTTTGTTCATTATTGTCCCGTAATGGGTGAGATCATATGATATTTGTCCTCCACTGACTGGCTTACTTCACTAAGCATAATACTCTCCAGTTCCATCCATGTTGTTGCAAAGGGTAGGAGTTCCTTCATTCTTTCTGCTATATAGAATTCCATTGTGTAAATGGACCAAAGTTTTTTGATCCAATCATCCACTGATGGGTACTTAGGCTGTTTCCAGCACTTGGCTATTGTAAATAGTGCTGCTATGAACATAGGTGTACATAGGTTCTTATGAATTGGTGTTTTTCTAATCACTACAAAATAGCTGCAACTAAAGTCATTGCTCTCGAAATCCTCCGGGACATTGCTTGATTTTCCTCTCCTTAAATTTAAACTGCTTTTTTTTTTCCTACAAAGCTGCTATAAGTAACAATGGAGCAAAATTTACTTCATTTTCCTTTTCCCAGATTCTAAGCTGTGTAATGAGACTATAAAAGTCATTCGATAAGTAGTATTGAATTAGACATGTTAAATTACCAGGCATAGGTATTCATAAGCCTGACAACTGTGACAAACTAGAGTTCATTAGCTGAACAATGGAACCCTCAATAATGTTTTATAGTTTCCAAAGTAGATGTTTTTATATCTTTCATTAGGTATTTTTCTAGATTCTATTAAAAAAGAATTTTCAAATTCCATCTTTTTATTTATAGCTAATATAATATATTATGATTAGTTTTTATTTATTAAATTCATATTCTGTGCACTGCTAAATTTATTATTAACTTAGTTCAGTGTTAGATTGATTTCTAAAGATTTTCAATGTAAACAAACATTTACAAATAAATACAGTATTATATGTTATTTTCTAATCTTTATAATTTCTTGATCATATTGAACTGCCTTGAAGTTCAGGACAAAGATAAATAAAAGTGACCATTCCTATTAGATATGTTTCCAAATGTAGGAAGTAAATGCTCAATATTTTAACATTACATATGACAGGACTAAAGGATTTCTTTGCAGATGCCCTTTAGATTGTTTTCTTCTAGTCCTAGTGTCTTGAGGGAGGACAATTCATATTTACATGTGGATGGATGATTAAATTTAGCCAATACTTTGTGTGTGTGTAGATTATCATGTTTTCTCCTTTATCCGGATTGGCTGCTTTATTTGATCTATGTTCAAATTGTTCCTCTGTAAGCTCCTTTCTCTTATTAAACACATTTAATGAACTTTTTTCAGCTATTGTACTCTGATGTTCTGAAACTTCCTTTGGCTCTTCAAAAATTTCTTTTTCTTTATATATATATATGTATATATGTATATGAAGCCTGTCCTGAAAGTATGGAGCCAATGTCAATATAATTAAAATAGTTTGCATAGTAGATCTTTTTAGGACAGACCTTTTATATAGGATATATACTATTTAAAATATATGTGCTTTAGTGAATTTATGTGTATATCGCTAATGTATAATTTTGGTTTCTTTGATCATAGTAATAATAGATGATTTACAGTCTGCTAATTTCAGCATCTGATTAACTTAGGGATGGTATTAATTAATTGTCTTTGCTTATAAAGTTTTTTTTTATAGTTTTCCATTATAAAATTATACTTGTATATCAAGTAGTTTAGATTGCCTTCTTGATGTTCTGGAAATTCTGGATTTTCTTATTGCTCTGAGAATATTGATCTTTTGTTTTAGATGAGAATGAACTTAGATTCAATTGCATTCTTTCACAGCTGTGGTAGGCTGCAATTCAGTTCTCAATTCAACACTTCATGTCTTAGCTGCAAATCATTTTTAGTTTTCCCTACACATGCATGGTTTAGGAATCTTGGAGATTTGAGCTGAGTTTAAAACATATTTGAGATTTATTTTTCCTCTGGTTCTCTTTGTTGCCATATAACTATCTGGTGGACCAGGCTGCCCCTGATACTTTGATTTGAGTTATCTAGCCAGAAAGACAGTGGGTTTGTGTTGGACTTTTAGACACTATGCTACCACCCTGGTGACCATGCCTAAGAACAGAGTTGTAAAAATTTGGGAATTGGTGCCATGACAATTGCTTGCTCCAAATTTAAACTTTCCTCCAAAACCTACTATTATTATAAATCAGAATCTACATTTCTCAAGTAGTTGCTTTCCTGTATTTTATTTAGAAGTAAGCTGCTATTTGCTAAAAAATCTGTAAGACAGACATATGCTGTCCCAGAAGGTTATGTTCCTAACAGCCCTCACTGCTCTTTCTCAGTCCTCTCCCAATGGTAGCTTTTAATGTGGGTTTGTGAGCTTCCTCTTGCTTGGAACCACCATCACTCTGTCCACTGCTGCCTGCCAACCACTTTGCTGCAGGGATTCAGATTGACTTGAAGTTTTTTAGAAGGGACATGGTCCAAAATATTGAGATATATGAAACAAAAAAATTTTTTTTTTTAAATTTTACAGTTAAATTTGGGGAACATAAATATCATAGATTGCTTAATGGACTGAATTCTTCCTTTGACACGTCTGCCCTCCCAGTCCCCATTGATACTACCATCAGCATCAGACCCATTCCTCCTGACTTTTCCCATTCAGTCCTTCCTCTGAGCACCCTTTTCTCTAGCTTCTGAATGTTACTTCTGCCTCTTAATACTGGTGATTTCTTTTACATTTTTTAATGGAAAATGTCTGATTTGTACAATTATAGAGAGAATACTGTAATAAATCCCATGTATGCATTTCCCAATGCCAACAGTTACCATTCATGACCAGTGTTTTTTAATTTATAAACTCATTTACTTTCTGCTCACACCAGCTTATTGTGAGCTAACCAAAGATATCATGTTACTTTATTCATTAAAATTTCAATATGTTTTTTAAGAATCCAAACAAATAAAGCTCCTGTCACATTACAAAAGACAAACTAACTTTTACTATCACCACATATCCATTATTTAGCATTATAAATCCCCTAAATATCTCATAAATATTTCAAGTTTATCTTAAGTTATGAAATAAGGTCTATATGTTTTAATTATTTAATTTGTTAAGATTGTGTTTCTATCTGAGAAAGTTTGAATTTTTCATTCTAATGCTTACCTTTATATTCACATCTTTATTGAAATTATTGCTCTTTTCTTTTGCATCTGTAATTTATGGGTTCCATAGTAAAATCAATGTTAATATTAATTAGTAACCTCATATTCTTCTTTTTCCCCCACCCCTTCGCTAACCTCCTTCCTTACATTCTTTTATTTATTTATTTTTAACGTAAATTTTCTTTTTCTTTTTTTTTTAAGATTTTATTTCATTATTTCTAGAAAGAGGGGAAGGGAGAGAGGCAGAGGGAGAGAGAGACATCAATGTATGATTGCCTTTCACCTGACTCCAGCCACAGATCTGACTGGAGATCTGGTTTGCAACCTTGTTATATGCCCTGGCTGGGGAATCGAACCTGCGACCTTTGGGTTCACAGGCCGGCGCCTTACCCACTGTGCTACCAGCCAGGGCTTCTTACATTCTTTTAAATACCGTTTTTGCACTCTCTGCCTTTCCTGACAATATCCTATCTTTAAAACCTTACTCATTGTATAGTTCCAGTCCTATTGAAATGTACAACTTCTGTATGCTGCTCCTTTCTGGTTTGTATTTTAATTTCCAAGCTAAACAGAGTTTAAAGGTGGGACATTAAGTCAGTACTTCTCAAACAGAAGTAGGTCCATTTAATGTAGGGTATTTGAAGTAATAGGATAAATATATTCCAGATTCATGATGTAAGGCTACTTTTTCATGAGTAATTTTTCAAGTGACATATACATATTTTATAGATTTATTGTATAGTTATGGCTATGTTATAGAGTTTCACATTTAAGTTATATTAAATTTTAAAATTAACAATCAAACTAGAAAGGAATTTATGCTGGTAGTGAACATGGTTGCATTCTTTTCTGCCATTATTAGGCCTTTATTGAGAAGGTTGTCTTATTTTATTTAGTTTTGTTTCAGCTTTATTGAGACATAATTAACATATATTTTGTAACTTTAATATGCAAAATGCAACAATTTAATATAGATATATTAAATATTATTATATATGTAATTATATATATATATATATATATATATATATATATATATATATGATTACCATGATAAGGTTACTTAACACATTCATCACCTCACATAATTACTTTTGAGGGGGTGTTAAGAATATTTGTGATCTACTTTCTTAGCAACTTCCAGGAGTATAATACAGCATTGGTAACTATAGATACCATGCTGTGCATTAGGTCCCCAGAACTTATTTATCTGATAAGTGGAAGTTTGTGCACTTTGACTAATACCTCCCCATTTCCCTCAACTTCCTGCTTCCAGCAACCACAATTCTACTTTCTGTTTCTTTGAATTTAGCTTAAAAAAAAAAAAAAAAAAGTATTCCATGTATAAATGAGATCATACTGTATTTTCCTTTCTCTGTATGACTTATTTCATTAAAAAAATAAAACAACTTTCCCTTAAACTAAAAGGACAACTTTGAACAAGAAAAGCTTTTTCTCAGTTGATGGGCTAGTATAAAAACATTTGCACACAGGTCGTTACGGTCATTTTCAAATTACAGGAACATATGTTCTGCTTCTTTTTTATGTTATTAAACTCAGAAGACCAGTTGGTCAACCATATCCAACACAGCTAAAAGCATGCACTCATGTGCCAGTAAATTCAAAACTTTCAATTTCTAACAACATTTAACTGATAAATGCAAACAATCTGGTGGTATAATCCTACGGCCATTTTGTGGCTTTATGTACAGATCAAAACTGCTTTTGTTAATTAAAAATTAATGAGATTCTGGATAAATAGAAGGCATGTTATTCTTAGCTCCTTGACATTTAAGAGACCTAGTTTAAATTCAGAAAGTGCCTTTTCTTCCTTTGAAGCCTTATCATCTGTCTATAGCCTTCTATATTCTTTGTAACAACATGACTACATATCATGTATTTTGTATTCCTATATACCTATTTTTATCTCCCTGTCTTGAATTCCTACACATGCTTAAGCATGTAGAAAATATCAAGTCTGGATAAAAAGTCACTTTCTGCTTGGTATTCCTTAGTTTCTCCCAAAATAAATCCCCTGTGTGTTTTCTTTAAAAGTTGTTCATTCTGTTGTGAAATCTAGGTCTTTTGTTTTATCACCTATGAAATGGACATAATAATGGCCCCTATTTTATAAGGTAGTTGTGAGACTTAGCTCTTGACAAATAATATGTATTCAGTATATGGTAGTTGTTATTATTACTATTACATTGGAATATAGTTAATGATATGTTCCTTCAATACCTCCTCAGAATACAAATTCTTTCACAGCAAAGACAATTTCTTATTCAGTTGATCATAATCATCCAACACATAGTTTTGTACATATTTGGATAGTAAGTATTCAGTAGGTTTTTGTTAAATTATTTAACATACAACTCAATTACAAATGATCACTTTTTAAAAATTTAATTGTCTTGTATTACATTCATCCCATTTCCCATCCCTTCTACCCCAAAGTCAATCCCACTTGCTGTCCATATCCATGGGTCTTTCATGCTAGTTCCTTGACTAAACTGCTCCCCTTCTTTGCCTCTATCTCCCCCCTCCACCTGCCCCCTCCCATGTGCCCAATGAAGGTCCGTTCACTGTATTCCTGCATCTGGTACAGTTTTGCTTGTTTGCTTGTTGTGTTTATTAGAGTCTTGTAGTGGATGAAATCATATGGTAATTGTCTTTCACTGACTGGCTTATTTCACTAAGCATAATACTTTCCAGTTCCATCCATGTTGTTGCAAAGGGAAGGAGGTCCTTCTTTCTTTCTGTTGTGTAGTATTCCATTGCGTAGATGTACCAAAGTTTTCTGATCCATTCATCCAGTAATGGTCACTTAGGCTGTTTCCAGCACTTGGCTATTGTAAATAGTGTTGCTATGAACATAGGGATACATAGATTCTTCTGAATTTGTGTTTCAGGTATAATCCTAGTAGTGGAATTGCTGAATCTAAAGGCAGTTCCAGTTTTAGTTTTATAAGGAAATTCCATACTGTTTTCCATAGTGGCTGCATCAGTCCACATTCTCACCAACAATACACCAGTTCCTGTTTTTCTCACATTTTCAACAACAGTTGTTTGTTGATTTATTAATGATGGCCATTCTGAGAGGTGTGAGGTAGTATCTTATTGTGGCTGACTTTGCATCCTCTGAGGGCTAGTGATGTTGAGCATTCTTTCATATGCCTTTGGGCCCTTTGTTGAATATTAATTGACCATAGAGTCCTGGGTTTATTTCAAGGCTTTCTATCTGTTCCATTGATCTATATGTCTGTTCTTATGCCAGTACCAAACTGTTTTGATGATAGTAGCCTTGTGGTATAGTTTGATATCTGGTATTCTGATTCCTCCTACCTTGTTCTTCTTTCTCAAGATCGCTGTGTCTTTTCAGGCTCTTTTTTGGCTCCACGTAAATTTTTGAACTATTTTTTCTATATCTGTGAAATATGTCATTTGGTATTTTAATTGGGATTGCATTGAATGTGTAGATTGCTTTGTGTAGTATGGACATTTTAATGATGTTAATTCTTCCCATCCATGAACATGGTATATACTTCCATTTATTTGTATCTTCCTTGATTTCTTTCTTCATTGTTCTGTAGTTTTCTGGGTACAGGTCTTTTACCTCCTTAGTTAAGGTTATTGCTAGGTACTTTATTTTTCGTGTTGCTATGGTAAATGAGATTTGCTTTTTTCGCTTCTATTTCTGTTATTATTGGTATACAAAAATGCTTTTGATTTCTGGATATTGACTTTATAACCAGCTATTTTGCTAAATTTGCTTATTAGGTTGAGTAAGTTTTGGTGGAGCCTATCAGGTTTTGTATGTACACTATCATATTGTCTGCAAATAATGACAGTTTGACTTCCCCCTTTCCAATTTGGATACATTTGATTCCTTTTTCTTCTCTGATGGCTTTAGCTAGAATTTCCAAGACAATGTTGAATAGAAGTGGAAAAAGTGGACAGCCTTGTCTTATTCCTGATCTTAGGGGGAAAGCTTTTAGTTTTTGTCTGTTAAGTATAATGTTGGCTTCAGATTTCTCATATATGGCCTTTATGATGTTGAGGTATGCTCATTCTATTCCCATCTTGCTGAGTGTTTTTTATCATAAATGGTTGCTGTACTTTGTCAAATGCTTTTTCAGCATCTATTGATATGATCATATGGTTTTATCTTTCAATTTGTTGATGTGGTGTATTAAATTTATTGATTTATGAATGTTGTATCATCCTTGCTTCCCTGGGATGAAACCCACTTGATCATGGTGTATGATCTTTGTAATATACTGCTCAATCCAGTTGGCCAATATTTTGTTGAGAATTTTAGCATCTATGTTCATCAGAGATATTGGCCTGTAGCTTTCTTTCTTAGTTGTGTCTTAACCTGGTTTTGGGATTAAAATAGTATTGGCCTCATAAAAAGAGTTTGGGAGTCTTCCCTCTTCCTGTATTTTTTTTGGTATAAGTTGAGAAGGATAGGAGTTGTTTCTTCTTTAAATGTTTGGTAAAATTTACCTGTGTATCCATCAGGTCCAGGGCTTTTGTGCTTTGGGAGATTTTGGATTACCTCTTTAATTTCCCTAGTTGTTATTGGCCTATTCAGGCTTTCTGCTTCTTCTGGATTCAGTTTTGGTAGATTATACCTTTCCAGAAATGTGTCCATTTCATCCAGGTTGTCATATTTTTTGTCAATTATTTGTTTGTAGCAATTTCTTACAATCTTTTGTATTTGTGAAGTATCAGTTGTGATTTGTCCTCCGTCAGTTCTGATTCTGTTTATTTGGGTCCTCTCTTTCTTTTTCTTGATGAGTCTGGATAAAGGCTTGTCAATTTTGTTTATTTTTTCAAAGAACCAGCTCCTGCACCTGGTGATTCTTTGAATTGTAGTTTGAATCTCTGAGTTATTTGGTTTTGCTCTGATCTTTTCCTTCCTTCTACTTGCTCTGGGCTTTGTTTTGTTGTTGCTCCTCTAGTTCTTGCAGCTTTATGGTTAGGTTGTTTTTATAAACTTATTGTGACCTTTTTTGGAAGGCTTATATTGCTATAAATTTTTCTCTGAGCACCGCCTTTGCTGTATCCATAGGTTTTGTTTTGTTTTGTTTTTTTTCTTACATATATATATGTATATTTTATTTCATTATTTTTAGAAAGAGGGGAAGGGAGAGAGGCAGAGAGGTAGAGAGGCATCAATGTACAGTTGTGTTTCACCTGCCTCCAGCCACAGACCTGACTGGAGACCTGGTTTGCAACCTGGTTATGTGCCCTGGCTGGGCAATTGAACCTGCAACCTTTGGGTTTGCAGGCCGGCGCCTTATTCACTATGCTACCAGCCAGGGCTCCATAGGTTTTGGGCTGTTGTGTGTTCATTGTCATTTGTTTCCAGGAACTTTTTGATTTCATCTTTGATCTCATTGTTAACCCCTTCATTCTTTAAAAGCATGTTATTCAGTCTTCATGAGTTAGAGTTTTTGTTTTTTTTCCCTTGAGATTGGTTTCTAGTTTCAAGCCATTGTAATCTGAGAAGATGCTTTGTATGATTTCAATTTTCCTGTATTTGTGGAGGCTTGAATTGTGACATGTCATGTGGTCTATCTTAGAGAATGATTCATGTGCATTTGAAAAGAATGTGTATTTTGTTTCTTTGCAGTAAAAGACTCTGTATGCATCAGTTAGACCCATTTTGAGTGTTGTTCAATGCCACAACATTTTTGGGGATTTTTTTTTTTTTGAAGATTTATTCATTGTTGATAGTGGGGTTTTAAAATCCCCTACTATTAGTGTGTTGCTGTCTACATCTTTCTTAAAGTATTCCAAGATTTTCCTTATATATTTGGGAGCTTCTACTTTGGGTGCGTATATGTTTACCAGAGTTATTTCTTCTTGATGGATTGTTCCCTTAAGGATTATATAATGTCCTTCTTTGTTCCTTTTTATGGCCTTCATTATAAAATCTATTTTGTCTGAAATAAGTATTGCTACTCCAGCCTTTTTTTTGTGTGCATTTGCTTGATATATATTTTTCCATCTCTTCACTCTCAATCTGTTCGATCTTTTGTTCTGAGGTGGGTCTCTTGAAGACAGCATATATGTGGGTCATGTTGTCTTATCCATTCGGCTACCCTATGTCTTTTGATTGGTGCATTTAATCCATTTACATTTAAGGTTATTATTGATTGATACTTATTCATAGCCATTTTCTCCCTTTGTATCTGTATTCCTGTTTGGCTTTCGTTGTTTCTTCATTTTCTTTCTTCTTTATTTTTAAAGCAGACCCTTTAGCATTTCTTGCAATGCTGGTTTGGTAGAGATGTATTCTTTTAGTCTTCTTTTGTCTGGGAAGCTCCTTATTTCTCCTTCCAGCGTTGCTGGGTAGAGTATTCTTGGTTGCAGGCCTTTGTTTATCATTACTTGAAATACTTTTTGCCATTCCCTTCTGGCTTGAATTGTTTCTGTTGAATATTCATTTGATAGCCTTATTGGAGCCCTCTTATATGTTATTTGTCATTTCTCTCTTGATGCTTTTACAATTCTCTCTTTGTCTTTGAGATTCGCCATTTTAATAATAATGTGCCTTGGTGTTGGTCTGTTTTGGTTGATCTTCATTGGGACGCTCTGTGCTTCCTGAACTTGATTATTGTTCTCACTCATCATGTTAGGGAGATTTTCTATCATGACTTTTTCCTTTTTCTTCTTTTTTTTTTTTGCATTTTATTTTAATTTTATTGTTGTTGTATTACATCCATTTCGTTTTTGTTCCCCTCTGTCCCCCTCCCCACCCACCCATTCCCCTCAAAGTCAATCCCACCTGTTTTCCATGTCCATGGCTCCTTTATACTAGGTTCTTTTCTAAGCTGTTCCCCTTCCTTGCCTCTGCCTCCCCTCTCCCCCCAACCCCTTTCCCCTTGACCACTGAAGGCCTATTCACTGTATTCATATATTTGGTTCTGTTTTGCTTGTTATTTGTTTTGTTCATTATTGTCCTGTAATGGGTGAGATCAAATGATATTTGTCCTTCACTGACTGGCTTATTTCACTAAGCATAATACTATCCAGTTCCATCCATGTTCTTGCAAAAGGTACAAGTTCCTTCTTTCTTTCTGCTACATAGAATTCCATTGTGTAAATGTACCAAATTTTTTTGATTCAATCATCCACTGATGGGCACTTAGGCTGTTTCCATCACTTGGCTATTGTAACTAGTGCTGCTATGAACATAGGTGTACATAGGTTCCTATGAATTGGTTTCAGGATTCTTTGGGTATAGTCCAAGTAGTGGAATCACTGGATCAATATCATGACTTTTTGAAAGGGTTTTATATTCCTTGTTTCTCTTCACCTTCTGGTATCTCTATGATATGGATGTTGTTACGTTTCATGTTGTGCTGCAGGTCTCTTAAACCCTCTTCAGTCTTGTTCAGCCTTTTTTATTCTCTTGTACTGTCTTGGAGTATTTGTCTACATTATCCTCCAACTCACTTATCTGGTCCTCTGCTTCCTCTAGCCTACTGTTAATTCCTTCTACTGTATTCTTCAATTCAGAAATTGTATTCTTCATTTCCTCCTGGCACTTATTGATAATTTCTATGTCTTTTTTTGATGCCGTTGTAGCTCTCGTTAAGTTTCTTTTAACTTCCCTTGAGTTGTTTATAGTTTTCTTTGATCTGGCTAAGCTCATTGAGCTTCTCTTATCATCATTCTTTTGAATTCCTTATCTGATATTTCCTGTGTCTCTGTTTCATTTGGTGGTCTGTCTGGGGGTTCTTCCTTTTTTTTTGGTGATGGACTGATTATTTTTTCCCCCATTTTGGGTGTCCGTTGTTGCTTGCTTTTTGTTTTTTGTTTTTCCCTTGGATTAATCTGTTTTGTTTCCTTGCCTTAGTTGAGCACCCTTCTGTGTTAGGACATTTGTGGAGTTCAATGTTGTAGTCTCCCAGATTTTCTCCACTTGTTTTTCTTGGTGTGGCCTTTATTTGAGGTATCTGGTTGTATTCTGGATTGGTTGTGTATGTTCCTCCTTTCCTTCTAGTCAAGATACTTCTTCTATCCTTTCTCACATAAATGAGGAGAGGGGGAATCAGAAAATGTCACGTATGAGTGAACAGTGTAAGCCTATGTATATAGTTGCTGCATCTGCCTCCCTGTTCACACTTAGTGGTCCCTGATTGATCCAGGTGGAGCCAAGACCTTTGGGTTTTTAGTAGGAAAAAAAGAAAAAGAAAAAGAAAGAAAAAAGAAAAAAACAGATAATAATAATAAGAAGAAAAGGTTTAGATGGCTGTTCACCCTTAATAATCCCTGATTAGTCTGGATAGAGCGAGGACCTGAGAGCTTTTAGCAGAAAAGAAAAGAAATATATATGTATATATGTGTGTATGTGTGTGTGTGTGTGTGTGTGTGTGTGTGTGTGTGTGTGTATAATAAGCAAAAAGGGTTTAGGTGGCTGTTCACCCTTAATGATCCCTGATTGGTCCAGGTGGAGACAGGACCTGTGGGCATACAGCAGAGGAAAAAAAATTTTTTTAACTAATAAAAGAAAAAGAAAAAAAAAGGAAAAAGTAACAAGAAAAATAAAAAATAATATTAATAAAGAAAGGGTTTAGGTGGCTGTTCACCCTTTATGATCTCTGGTCCAGGTGGAGCCAGGACCAGTGGGCTTTAACAGGAAGAAAAGAAAAAAAAAGGAAAAGGAAGAAAGGAAAGAATAAAGAAAGGGTTTAGGTGACTAGGGAGGGGAGGAATACTTTGATTGAGGACTGGGAATGCATTGTAGTCAGAGAGTGGGTAGACTTTAAATCAAGAGTAGGGGGAGGGTCTTGGGTATTTAGGTGGATTGAGATAGGGGAGGATTAAAAATATATGAGAAGTAACTTTTGAAAAGGATATGTTAGGGATTAATAGTTCATGTAGCTCTAGGTATAATTCAGGTACTTGAGATTAGCAGCAGTCCATTTCCTGAGTCTGCCTTTTTTTGTTGGTAAGGTCTCTGCAGTCTACAGTCTAGCTGGTCTTGGAGTGGCAGGGCCTATGTTTGTCACAGTCAGGGCTGGTTCTGAGTGTCAGCCCCCAGGTAAGCTGGGCCTTCAGTAGCCTAGCTGTGTTTTAGGGCTGCTGGTGTTCTGGGGCCTGCAGGGTGTCCCCTCCAACTCCTGGCTGAGGTTCCTGCCTGTGATGGGCACCTGGTACCCCTGTAGGGTGGCCTGCAACCTAGCTGGCTCGTGTGATGACTGATCCTGCCCCTGCAGCTCCTGTAGGAGGCAGCCCCCATCTGCCAACAGTGCCCAGGGTCTGCCAATGCTGCCCACCTCCCCGGGCAAGGGCCAATACTCCAAGCAGACCGGCTTTCCAAAGAATCCTTCTTGCTGCACCTGTGATGTTTGCTCTCCCAGCGGGTCTGCAGTGCGGCCTTTGTTGGCTGCGATGGTCGGGTCAGTTGCTCCAGCTACAAGTTCCCAGCTAGCAGTTTGGAGTTTCCAAGGGAGCCTGGGGGCTGGTGAGCAGGGCTGGGCCTCCCCACTTGCAGGGGCTTCAAGCTGCTGTTTCCCCGGTGGCCCAGCAGCACCGTTTTCGGCCCTCTCACCACCCTGGCCGGTGCACTTCCCTGCTCCCCCGATCCTATTCCCTGCAGGTCTCTTCTCCCCTCTGTCCCAGTGAGGCACTTCCTCTCCCTATTGCCTGAGCGAAGCTCTCACACAGTCCCTCCCCTACAGAAGTTCAATTCCTCGTTCCCTCCGGTGTTTGCCCTTGCTGCCCACACTTCACTGTTCAGATTTCTAGTCTCCAGGGAGCCTGGAGCTGGCTTCAGTTAAAGAAGCCACCCTCGGTAGAGCTGACCCCCTTGGTAGAGCCGCCACTGCCCAGAGCTGACCTCGGCCCACTGGCCGGTTTGGAACTGTCTCACCAGCTCTCCTGTAGGTCTCTGCTGCCTCTGGGCTGTGCTCCCCTGAGTCCAGATGCTGACCGCTCCAATTCTTTGGGACCTGAAGATGTCTCACGCTCCCTATCCTATCCTCTAGCTGCTCTGGTACTCGAGAACACCATCAGCACTGCTCTCTACTCTGTTGCCATCTTTCTCATTAGCATGTTATAAACGAAGATTTGAATGTTGGGAGATTAGGTGTTTATAATTGTATATGCTGATACTGATCTGTCTAAATTATTATTTATGACACCAATCAAAAAGGGAAGTGGTAGTGATTCTGTTTTTTATTAATTGGGCAACAGATTAACAGATAAATTGATTAGGTAGTGGCAGAAACTGAGACAGAACAGCCTATACTAATTCATGCTCTCTTTTTTTTTTCAGAGATAAGAGAGTCTCTGCAGATGGCAGTCTCACTAGTGACCTCGTGCCATGTGTCTCCTGGCTGCTCTTGTCTACAAAAATTGAAGTATAGATCCTAGCTTGTCTTAGAGGTCTGGAGTCAGTGCCTAGATTCTTCAGTATAACTCCAGGGAACTAAGACTCATTTCTTAAAGAAGCAATTAGGCTTCATTTCTCTAAAAAGTTCTTCATCTTAAAAGTCTTATGACTTCTGATACTTTTTTCCATTGGCCTCAAACATCAGTGGGTCACCTGCTAGTCTCCAGGAATAAAACTCTGTCTTTTGATTTGAAGGACTTTGCCATTTCAAAATCCTACAATTAGTGTTCTAGAGTACAGTTTAATAATTGAGTTGAATCCAGCTTTGAAGCAAGCTCTGCCACTTACCAGTTGTGTGAATAGAGGCAAATTATTTATCTTCTCTAAGTTTCAATTATTTTCATACTTAAAATGCCAAATAAGGTTGTAGAAGGATTAAATAAGAAATGTGAAAAATGGCATGTATGTGTAGAGAAATAACCATGGTAACTATTACTGCAATTACTAATATTGATATTCCTGGTCAATGTTCCACAGGGAAAAAAAAAAAAAACAACAACAAAACACATGGCTAAAATCTCTAAGAACTTGCTGGACATTAAACATAAAGGCAATATAAAGTATAAATTGCCTGCTCTGTAGCAGAGATGGATAGAAATCTGTTCCTTCTCTCTCAACCTCAGTGAGTGCTGTCACAGGAAGTGAGGTCAATTACAGGTGGAGTGAATGTAAGCTGGGTTCCACACTCTTTGGCAATGGCCCATCAACTGCTAATGATAACCTGGGCAAGCCAGGTCATAGTGGAAGGAGCACTGAATCTTAGCACATTCATGTCCTGCATGTGTAACTTAACTTTTCATATGTGTAATAGATGGACATAGGGCTGGATTACATAGCTTAAGTAGAGGGAGAGAGAGAGGGAAATGGGGACTGGCACAGTCTGTCCCTCCCGGTCAGATTTGTACACTTTCTGCCTTCCTTATTGTGGAGGTCTGACTCATGGAATCAATTGCATCAGTCTGGCTTCCTTGTTCACTGCAAATAAAACCAAATGACCAGATAATACACATACCAAGCACTCACTGGGGAAAACTCAGGGAGATGGGATCCAGAAGAACAGCGTGACTTTCTCATTTTCCATTGATTGTAAAAAAATACACAGAAGTCTGGTGGGATTAGATACTATGACACCCGTGGACTGTGGCATTTTAAACTGCAGATTAGGGAAGTACAGCTATCTCTGATGGTGAATAGGGGTTCCCTTTTTCTTTTAGCTAGGTGTGTAGGAGGAGTGCCAGCTTTGGGGGTTCAAGCATTGCAGTCATCTATAATTTATGATTTTAAGAATGGGGCTGTGGCCAGTTTCCATAGAGATTTAAAGGAGGCCACACTTTTTTCCTTAAGATTAGCCTGCTTGGATCAATTTTGAACAAGGTAACACTTACCTTTGACTTGTCAATGATGATAGATACTAGCAAGATACCACAGGGTGAACAGGGGAAAGGACACAACCTTTGTTTCCCAGCCTGACTCTGGCCAAGCCAAGGCCCACATTCCTATACTACAGTGGCAGCCTTTTCCCAAAGCAGCCCCTTTCCCTCATCCCTTGTGGTAAACTTCACCATCCTTCTTCTTCTTAGACTTAACTGAGCCCTCACTTTAGCTAGTAGCCCTGTCATTGACCTTTCTTTAGTTGCTCATTCAAGTGGATTTCTATTCCCTGCTGCAATTCTGCCTGGTACAACAGAGACAAGCATCTAATTAATTTAAGACATGAATATTGTTTATTCTAGTAACTTGGATCATATATGCCTCTATAAAAATATCCAGTTTTTCACCACTTTTAAATGTGTCTTTTTTTATCTGAAGAAGAGACTATTAAAGGAACCATGGACAGACTATAAGAAGTAATTTGAACTTATGTTAGAAAGGTAAATGATTAAAGCACTCTCCTTTGTCCACTTCTGTTTTTATATCTTAAGAGTGATTTAAAAACTAAGTGTTAGGCCTGGCTGGTAGCACAGTGGATAAGGCGCTGGCCTGCAAACCCAAAGGTTGCAGGTTCAATTCCCCAGCCAGGGCACATAACCAGGTTGCAAACCAGGTCTCCAGTCAGGTCTGTGGCTGGAGGCAGGTGAAACGCAACCATACATTGATGTCTTTCTTCCTCTCTGCCTCTCTCCCTTCCCCTCTTTCTAAAAATAATAAAATAAAATCTTAAAAAAAAAAACTAAGTGTTATTGAAATTTCATAGCTTGCTGTGCAATCAAGGCTAATGTGGAAATAGGAAAGTTCCATTATTAGAGCACAATCTCTTAAATGGTTTTATTTAAAAAATGACTCACTCAAATGTGTCACAATTCTTTGTTTTTAACAACGTTCCAAGCAAGCAAAGATAAAAATATCCAAAGAGGAAGCTTATGTATAAGCTCTGACACCAGGGTTTTTCCATGAGAAATTGATTTATTTTTCACAAGTCTATAAATTCAATTTATCTCCATGACTTCCTGTATTGATACAAATGCTATGGATTCATGGAAGGCTTAAGCAGACATATCTGGTAAACATTTCCCATTTTTCTTTCTCAATTAAATGAGCTGAAATTGCATTACAGACTACTCTGTTTCCAAGGCCCATAAATATATCTAATTCCCAGTGTCTGGAGAAATGCAAAACTGTGCAGGCAGCTGCCCTCCTGACCCCAGCTGGTAATTCTCTCACATCTTCTAGTGAAGTCACATTTTTCCCTGTAGCATTGTCAGCTGAGATCTGAACAGGCTGCCCTAGGTGGCTATTCATTTTATACGAAAAAAGAAGTGGCTGATTTTCTTAGGCCCACTCATATTGTAGTAGTTGGAAGTGTAAATCTGAATAATATGGATTCAACTTGGTTCAATGAGCTTATGGTAACTGGGTTTCAAAATTGACTTTGGAAAAATTCATTCACTTGCTTATTTATCCCTTGTCAGGCATAGTCTATGAAGGTACTAGCTCTCCTTAATGTGATTGCAAAGCAAATTAAATAAGACAAAGGAAATGTGTATAATTCATCCCCAAACATTTGAGAATGTGCCAAACACTATATTTTGTGCTATGCTGGTGATGCAAAAAGAAATAAGAACCATGTCTCCATTTGGAGGGGTTGGGTAGCCATTGGGAAAGTAAAAGGATAGGTAAAAAATAAAATGCTACTAATCAAAATTTTCCTCTTTTCCAGTAAACATACAAAGTAATTTTTAATTAATTTGTTATTTAAAATGTTGTTACTCTCCTCTGCCAATTGTACTAGTTTCTGAGTTCCTCCTGCTCTTGCTAGTAAGCACCCTAGCAGAGGGTTTGCTTTACTTAGGACTTTTTGACATGGCATCTTCAGACTGTCATAAGACTCTACCTGGCAGAACAAAAGCTTGTCCATGGTAGAATTACTAACAATATCTTAATTAGTACATCAGGTACTCATTGTAGTTCATTGAAGTTTCTAAGAGGGTTTTTAAAACAAGACAGGAGGATGAAATACTAAAGCACAGATTCTTGAGTATCTAGAATCAGACACTCAAGACTGAAAGCTGCTTCTATCACATGAAAATCATGGGGCCTTTGGTAAATTATTCAACTTTTCTATGATTTCAGCTTCTTTGGATGGAAAATATAAATAACAGGACCTGTATTATAGCATATAAAGCACTGAATGTGACACTTAATATGACCATGGAAAATGGTCACAGAATACTAGCTGTTATTATTATCACCAACATTTTCTCTGGTTGCAGGACCCTAAAAACTGCCATGTCTGAACAGGCATCCAGTGAACTTGCACAGTAGCTGAAAATCAGAGTGTGACTAAATTTTTGTTTTATGTGTGCTGAGATATCTCCACAAACTATTATGAACAGTTAAGTTTTATTTAAAATAAGAATATACTTATCTTCTTTTTAAAAATAAAAAAGATAATATTATCAAACTATATTTTTTTCTCAGTCATCAGTCAATGGATAGGACAAGATGAGAGACAGTGGTGCAGAGTGAGAATCTGTAACAAAAGTCTCATGAGACCTGACATGAAGTGGCTCAGGCAGGAGGATGAAGACAGCTTTTCATCTGCTAGAATATTCTGGACCCATCAGACAGCTGCTTTCTGAAGTACTCACCACCTGCTTTGCCCCAAGGTAAAGGAAGATACCAAAAGAGAGACAGCCTTCCTCTCCTAACTGCCTGCCCCCCACCCTCATGAACCTCCTGGGAAGTCCCTTTTCAATGGTTCAGGGCAATGGTGGAGAAGACACTGAGAACTGAACACAGTCCCACTAAGAATTGATACCAGCTTCCTGTAGATTTGCCTGTACAGTGACCCATGACTCATGTCTGGGCTGACCTTCCAGACTACTCCTGCTCTGATCTCTCTGTATTTAGAAATCTGTCATTGCCTTCTGGTCTATTTGTCCAGCCCTTTGGACTAACCTCAGATTGGACTAAAGGCCTGGCTTTTGCTTTTATGTATAGAGTTTGGGGGGAAATTTCCCTCTTTATTAAGTGTGATCATCTACTTCGTTCACAGGCTTACACCAACTTGGGACTGCTGCCATGGACTGACTTTTTCCAATATATGCGAGGTATCAGGGGACAGTTTGGCAGTTTGATGCTCTGTTCTAGGTGAAGAGTGCTGAAAAAACTTTGTATGTTGATGACCGCTTTATTTCACAAACTCTGTTTTGGAATGGGTACCACCTCTAAGAGCACTGGATAACTAGGCTACAGGCTTCCTAAGAAAGGTCATTTCTCACTTGTCTAATAAAAGTCTACTTAGGTTTTCAAATTTAGAGAGATAACATTTATTTTTCACCACAAGTATGGTATAGTTATAAGTTTTTTCAAAGTTGTCCTTTGTCAGGTTGAGGAAATTTTCTTCTACTCTTAGTGTGCTGAGGTTTTTTAATGTGAAAGTGTATTGAATGTTGTCAGATGCTTTGGCTGTGTCTATAAAGTCTGAGATTGGGTGATTTTTCACCCCTATTCTTTTTACATGGTGAGCTTGGTCATGGTACATTATCATTATTATTTTTGATGGATTTGATTTTATGACATTATGCTGAATATTTCTTATGTCTGTGTTCATGAAGGATATTGATCTCTTCCTATAATGATTCTGATTTTGGTGTCAAGTTGTGGCCTCAGAAATTATGCTAAATGACCTCTCTTCCTCTATGCTGAGATAATGTGAAAGATGATAGTATTCTCTTTAATGTCTGATAAAATCTACCAGTGAAAATGTCTTGGCCTGGACTTTTTTTTTTAAATTTTATTGTTGTATTACATCCATCCCCTTTTTGCTCCCCTCTGTCCCCCTCCCCACCCACCCATTACCCCCAAAGTCAATCCCACCTGTTGTCCTTGTCTGGACTTTTCTTTATAAGAATTTTGTTAATTGTCCATAATATTTCTGTAACAGCTGATGCTTATTAAGGTTTTCTATTTACTTTTCTGTCAATTTTGGTTAGCTATATCTTTCAAGAAATTTATAAATTGCACCTACTTTTAAAAATATATTTTAATAAAGTTTTACAGTATTCCCTTGTTTGTTTTCTATTTATTTATTTAAAATTTTAGTTATTATTTTTCAGAGAGAAAGGTAGGGAGGGAGAGAAGCATCAATGTATGGTTGCCTTTCACCTGCCTCCAGGTAAGGACCTGGCTGGAGACCTGGCTTGCAAGCTGATTATGTGACTGGGGAATCAAAACAGTGACCTTTGGGTTCACAAGCCAGTGCCAACCCATTGAACCACCAGCCAGGGAATGTTTACTATTTATAAGATATTTGTGAAATCTACTTTTTATTTACAGTAATAATGTGCTTCTCTTTTTCTCTCTTTTTTTGTTTTGTTTTTATTTGGTCAGTTTTCTTAGATGTTCATTAACTGTATTGACATTTTAAAGATTTGAAATAACAAAATTTTTATTTCATTTATTTTCTTTATTTGTCCACATTGTGTTTTATTGTTTTCCACTCACTTTTAGTGTTTCCTGTCTTTTGCTTGTTTGGGGCTTAATTTCTCTTCTTTTCCTAATTTATTAAGGTAGTAGCACCAATAATTGATTTAATTTTTTTCTTCTTTTCCATTATGTCCATTTAAAGCCATAAATTTATATTTAAACACTATTTTTGTTGCATTTCACAAATGTTAAAATACTGTGTTGCCATTATCATTCAGTTCAAAATATTTTCTAATTTACTTTGGCCCACGGGTTACTTAAAAATCTATTGCTTAATTTTTAAATGTTTGAACCTTTTCTGATATCTTTTCAAAATTTAATTAATTGTGGTCACAGTACAGACTTTGTACCATTTTAAGCCTTTGAGGTTTATTGGCACTTCAATAGACATTAATAAATATTTTTTGAATATTTCAGTTATTTCTATTTATGGTAAGAGCTGAGAACCACTGGGCTAGATCCTCTTTGGGGTCCTTTTTAGTCTGTCCCCAAAGTACTGGCTGAGCAAACTATTTTAATTATACTAACAGTTGCTTGATACTTTAAGGACAGACCTCATATATGATTCTGTGCTCCCTTTTCTTAGAAAGGTTTTTCTTTTTTTTTTTTTCCATCTTTTTCAGAGAGAATGGCAGGGAAGGAGGAAGAAAGGGAGAGAAACTCAATGTATGGTTGCCTTTCACCTGCCTGCAGCTACAGACCTGGCTGGAGACCTGGCTTGCAACCTGGTTATGTGCTCTGGGTGGGTAATTGAACCAGTGACCTTTGTGTTCACAGGCTGGCTCCAAATCCACTGAGCCACACTAGCCAGAGCTTAGAAAGATTTTTAAAAAAAACAAAAGTGTTCCAGACTGACAAGTGGTTTAAAACCCAACTTACTCATGCCCAGGCTCTGACCCAACAGAAACACCCCTGTCATGCCTACTTTGTCAGAAGCACCCTGATGCAGAACATCAGCTGTCCCTTAGACAAGGCTTGGAATGATTTGCTCCAGATTTACATGACAGGTTCCAGTCACTGTAATAATTCATATCTTTTTTTTGTGCTGACTTATTTATAAGATGTGTTCAAACAAGGGACAGAAACCAACTCTACTAATAGAGTTCCTATATTGCTAAAATGCAGCTTGTGCTATTAATTTTAAAAGAGCACATAATGAATTTGATTAATTTAGCAACCTCACAGAGTGACAGATCATCCACAGAACATATTAATTGGGTGTACCAAATAGTCTAGGAAAAAATGCCCATGTTATTAAATATATTGTGTCAAAATGACATCCCCTGCCAAGTTATAAAACCAAGGCATTGGAGGAAGATGGTGTGTGTTTGTGTGTAAAATCCATGTCAGACAATGTAATGAGCATTTCTTCTTTTTTAAAGATTTTATTTATTATTTTTAGAGAGAGGGGATGGGAGAGAGGTAGAGAGAGAGAGAGAGAGACATCAATGTATGGTTGCCTTTCACCTGCCTTCAGCTAAAGACCTAGCTTGCAACCTGGTTATATGCCCTGACTGGGGAATTGAACCAGTGACCTTTGGATTCACAGACCAGCGCCTATACACTGTGCCACCAGTCATTTCTTCTTTACTTGCATTATTTTGTAGTTAATTCTGCTGAAGCATCTATTTCAGCAGGGAAGCCTTCAACACTCCTAGTGCCCTCCTTTACACTGCTAGTCAGAGACAGAGAATGTGGGAAGGAAAATCTCACCCACCTGACTAAATTTGTGTCAGATGACTCCTTAGGTCCTATTCAATGGGAGGGTCTGTGATTCCTAAAATGTCCTGTGACTTATTTTCATGGTGATGATTTGCTTGGCTGCAGAAGATTTTAGAAAATGATAGTCAGAAGAAGTGTTGGTCAAAACAGTTTCTGGGTTTTTTTGTTTGTTTGTATTTTCATAGTTCCAGGCACATTTCAACATTTTATTATATGTTCTTTCCTTTAATTTGGACATGAGCTTTGTAAAGTAAATAATAAGGTATACACTTTTACATATATAAAAAAAAAAGCTCAAAAAATTAAACTGCCTCTAAGGTCTGTATTTTTTCTACATTGCTCTAAAATAAAACACATGCCTCTCAGGAACTTTTGGTCTCTTAGTGGCCATCAGGGACTTCTCATCTGAAGATTCTCCCTAACACTCTTTTACACCCAAATTTTTAAATTCCAGTTCTGAGGTTGCTTCCAAGCTGAGCAACTATTTCTAGAGAAAATACTCTCTTAAAATTTTACTCTTTCTAGATAATACCTGTTTTGTTCACAATTATTTCATTTCAGTTAATATTTTAGTGGTTACCTTTCACATACACAAATGAGACACAATGGCAGAGAAATTGCTCAGTGAATTCATAGAAATTAAGAGGCAACTATGTTGCATACAGAAAAAAATAGGTAATACACATGATGAGAGGAAGATTTATATACTATAATAATTCTTAGAAAATAAAATTAAAAAATTAAATTTCTAATTAGTTGTTTTATATTTTATCTGGAAAAAGTTTTAAATGGTTTGATCTAGAAATGTTTGTTCATTCAGGAATGATGGGAGTGGCTGAGGATGGTATTTCAAATGAAAAATGGTACCTAGATTTAGTCTCAAACAAAATAGAGCAAAACAAAAACAAATAAAAAGTTTCAATGACTAAAAATGGCTCAATGGAGTATATATCTTGATAACATTTCAGGTTAATAGGGAGTTTTGGTACCTCCAAATGAATAATTAGTAATGTGGAAATTTCAGATTGCTGATCATGATTTGCAAGGGAGATATAGTTGAACAAAGATAAGCTTGGACAAAGACAGTTTGGAATGCCAGCATTGGGGCAGGCTGAGAAGAACAAACTAAGTCCAAATAGGGCAGGACTTGGGAAGATGAACCTCTGAGCTACATGTGCATTTTGTAACATTTTAACTTTTTGTTCATGCCCAGTGTGATCATGAATGATGTGGCGGTGGTGGGGTGTCATGAAGGGTAGGAAAGACCCTAGCATATCACATGATGGAGATAACTAGGACCTCTTATAGCAGGAAATAGTCTAAGGGCATCAGGTAGGAGAGTGGGACCTATTTCCACTTTCTGCTGGGGCTGAGGCGGAGCCTGAGATAATACGTCTGGTAATGGTCAAGAAAATCCAGGGACTGGGGTTTGATTGGGCTGCAAGTTGGTCATGAAAACCCATGGTGGAATTGACTATATACTTAGGTAGTCTTATTCCTGGATACAGAAGCTGATCACTAAATTTGGCTGCTCCTTAGCCAATAAATTTGTATTTCATGTGCCTACATGAGTAGAAATTAAAGATGAATCTCTATAGCTTATTTAACTCCTCAAATTTTGTGTGTAACTATACCCAGTGAATATATAGGTTTCTTCTAAAGTGGTATATTTGGTTCCAGAATGCTCATTTATTTTGGTAGTGACTGACATGATGTTTTATTTTCCTTTAAAATGGTATCTCATGTAATTCTCCCAAGTACAAATACTTTGTCAGAATTGCCCTATTTCTTTTATTTTTTTGTATGTTAATAATTCTTTTTAATTATTTATTTAATTTCATTGTTGTTGTATTATATCCATCCCCTTTTTCCTTCCCTCTGTCCCCTTCCCCACCCACCTACTCCCCACAAAGTCAATCCCAATTGTTGTCCATGTTCATGGTTCTTCCATACTAGTTCCTTGACTAAACTGCTCCACTTCTTTGCCTCCTCCTCATCACTCCCCCTTGCCCACTGAAGGTCTATTCATTGTATTCATGTATCTGGTTCTGTTTTTCTTGTTTGTTTTGTTCATTAGTGTCCTGTAATGGGTGAGATCATTTGGTATTTGTCTTTCACTGACTGGCTTATTTCACCAAGCAAAATACTCTCCAGTTCCATCCATGATGTTGCAAAGAGTAGGAGTTCCTTCTTTCTTTCTGCTGTGTAGTGTTCCATTGTGTAAATGTACCAAACTTTTTTGATCCAATTATCTGCTGCTGGGCACGTAGGCTGTTTCTAGCACTTAGCTATTGTAAATAATGCTGCTATGAACATAGGGGTACAAGGTTCTTGTGAATTGGTCTTTCAGGGTTCTTTGGGTATAGTCCCAGTAATGGAATTGCTGGATCAAAAGGCAGTTCCATTTTTAGTTTCTGAAGGAAACCCCATAGTGGCTGCATCAGCCCACATTCCCACCAATAGTGCACCAGGATTCCCTTTTCCTCACATCCTTGTCAACACTTGTTGCTTCTTGATTTGTTGATGATTGCCATTCTGACAGGTATGAGGTGGTATCTTATTGTGGTTTTAGTTTGCATCTCTCTGATGACTAGTGATGTTGAGCATTCTTTCATATGCCTTTGGGCCCTTTGTATGTCTTCCTCAGAGAATTATCTGTTCAGGTTCTTTGCCTTTTTTGGGGGAGGGGCACTGTCTGTTTCCCTGATGTTGAGTCACATAAGTTCTTTATATATATTGGATATCAAACCCTTGTTTGAGGTATCATTGGCAAATATGTTTTCCCATATAGTTGGTTTCCTTTGAATTTTGCTGATGTTTTCTTTAGCTGAACAGAAAAATTTTAGTTTGATATAGTCCCATTTGCTGATTTGTTATTTCTTTTGCCCTTGGTGAAGTATCAGTAAACATATTTCTTCATAGGATATCTAAAATTTTACTGCCTATATTTTTCTCCAGGACCTTTATGGTGACACTGCTTATGTTTAAGATCTTTATCCATCTTGAGTTTGTTCTGGTGTATAATGTAAGTTGGTGGTCTAGTTTTATTATTTTTGCATGTTGCTGTCCAGTTCTCACAATACCACTTGTTGAAGAGACTGTTTTCACTCCATTTGATGTTTCGTCTCCCTTTGTCTAATATTAGTTGACCATAGAGTCCTGTGTTTATTTCTGGGCTCTCTATTCTGTTCCATTGATCTATATGTCTATTCTTATGCCAGTATCAGACTGTTTTTTATTACAGTTGCCTTGTAGTGTAGTTTGATGTTCCATATTGTGATTCCTCTACCTTGTTCTTCTTTCTCAAGATTACTGAGGCTATTCTTGGGCATTTTTGGCTCCATATAAGTTTTTGAAGTATTTTTTCTCTCTCTGTGAAGTATATCATTGGTATTTTAATTGGGATTGCATTGAATCTATAGATTGCTTTGGGTAGTATGGGCATTTTAATGATGTTAATTCTTCCCATCCATGACCATGGTATATGCTTCCACTTATTTGTATCTTCCTTCATTTCTCTCTTCAGTGTTCTGTCGTTTTCTAAGTATTGGTCTCTTACCTTTTTGGTTAAGTTTATTCCTAAGTTTATTTATTTATTTTTATTTATCTTTATTTATCTTGTTGCTATGGTAAATGATATTTGTTTTCTAGCTTCTGTCTCTGATGTTTCATTATTGTTATACAAAAATGCTTTTGATTTCTGAATATTGATTTTATATACAGCAATTTTGCTAAATTTGCTTGTTAGGTTGAGTAAGTTTTTGGTGGAGCCTATCGGATTTTGTGTGTACACTATCATATCATCTGCAAATAAAGATAGTTTGACTTCCTCCTTTCCAATCTGGATACCTTTGATTCCTTTTTCTTGTCTGATAGCTATGGTTAGAACTTCCAAAATGATGTTGAATAGAAGTGGAGAAATTGGACAGCCTTGTCTTATTCCTGACCTTAGGGGGAAAGCTTTTAGTTTTTGCCCATTGAGTATGATGTTGGCTTCAGGTTTCTGGTATATAGCCTTTATTATGTTGACATATGCTCCCTCTATTTCCATTTTGCTGAGCATTTTTATCATACATTTTGCTGTACTTTATCAAATGCTTTTTTCAGCATCTATTGATATGATCATATGGTTTTTGTCTTTCATTTTCATTTGATGTGATATATTACATTTATTGAGTTGTGGATGTTGTACCATCCTTGCATCCCTTGCATGAAACCCACTTGATCATGGTATATGAACTTTTTAGTGTATTGCTGAATCTGGTTGACCAATATTTTGTTGAGAATCTTAGCATCTATTTTCACTAAAGATATTGACCTGTAGTTTTGTTTTTTGGTTGTGTCTTGACCTGGTTTTGGGATTGGAATAATGGCCTCATAGGAAGAGTTTGGAAGTCTTCCCTCATCTTGGATATTTTGGAGTAGGTTGAGAAGTATAGGAGTTAGTTCCTCTCTAAATGTTTGGTAAAATTTACCTGTGTAGCCATGTGGTCTGGGGCTCTTGTGCTCTAGGAGATTTTGGATTACTTCTTCAATTTCACTAGTTGTTATTGGCCTATTCAGGATTTCTGCTTTTCCTGGATTCAATTTTGGTAGATTACACATTTCCAGAAATTTCTCCATTTCACCCAGGTTGTTATATTTCTTGTCATATAGATGTTTGTAGCAATTTCTTACAATTTTTTGTATTTCTGAAGTGTCAGTTGTGATTGCTTCTTTCTTATTTCTTATTTTGTTTATTTGGGTCCTCTCTTTTTCTTAATGAGTCTGGTTAAAGGCTTGACAATTTTGTTTATTTTTTTAAAGAACCAGCTACACTCTTTTGTATTTCTAATTTCTGAGTTTATTCTGTCTTCTTGAAGTTTTAACTTGCCCTCATGCTATAGATTATAAATATGAATTAACAAAATAATGAGATAAGGAATGACAAAACACTTTGTTAGCTCTCATATTAAACACTTAAGTTCTTTTTAGTAATTGGTGGGGTATAACTGAAAATTTGACTCTATCCTAGAAGAACCAGTTGACTTTAGTCTGGTTATGAAGTCTTACATGCTTTGTGACATGTTCTCATAAAATGATAGTTTATGTTATGTTTCTGGAACTTTCCCAAAATATTAGTTAACCTTGAGTTTAAATGTATTGTTGAAAATTGCAACTTCAAAAGCCCTTAGACATTAGTGCTTAAACACTAGATAAGCTGTTGTGCATTAGGAAAATTTTTAGGGGTGATTATTTAGGGGTGTTTTCTAGTAGCCTCTGTGAATGTAATAAATGCAAAGGCCCCCACTTTTTTTTCTAGAAAACACCTTAGCTTGAAATTTGCAAAACATAAGCAGATATTTTTATCCTTCATTATTTGATATAAGACAACATGTTTCTAATATTGTGATTCTCTGTAAAATGCAGTTTGCAAATATCAGATAATACAAGTGAGAGAATCTATTATTTATTGAAAATTTATCTGCCTATTATGATTCTGGGCTCTTCTATATGTACAATTTCATGTAATTTTTTTTTTAGTTACTTGATGAGACAAGGACCATTTTTCTAATTTTATAGATTAAATATTGAGGTTCAGAGAAATTATAAATTAGGACAAATTATAACTCAGGTAAGTAGCAGAAAAAGAGAATAAACCCAAGTGTTTTTAAATCTGAAGCTAAAGAGATTTCCATTGCACAGTGGTTCTTAAAACTGGACACACATTATAAATACCTAAATAGCTTTTTATTTTTACTTACATTTATTTATTACGAGAGAGAGAGAGAGAGAGGAAGAGAGAGGGAGGGAGAGGGAGGGAGAGAGAGAGAGAAAGGGGAAAGAGAAAAGTCATTTATTATTTTTGGTGCATTCATTGATTGCTTCTTTTTTTTTTTTAATATATATTTATTTATTTCAATGTATGGTTGCTTTTCACCTGCCTCCAGCCACAGACCTGACTAGAGATCTGGTTTGCAACCTTGTTATGTGCCCTGGCTGGGGAATCGAACCTGCGACCTTTGGGTTCACAGGCCGGCACCTTATCCACTGTGCTACCAGCCAGGGTGATTGCTTCTTGTGTATGCCATGACTGGGGATCAAACCTGAAACCTTGGTTTATCAGGACAATTCTCTAACCAATGAGCTACTTGGCCCATTACCGTAAATAGCTTTTTAAAAAGAAATGGCCAGTTCATAATCTCTGTTGTTGAGAAAAGAGACTACAGCCACATGCAGAAGAATAAAAACCGACCTAATATTACACTGTACACAAAAATTAACTCAAAATGGACTAAAGACTTGAATGTAACATCAGAAGTTATAAAACTCCTAGAAGAAAACATAAGCTGTTATCTCCTTAACAGAGGTGTAGCAATGATTATTTTGGGGTCTCATATCAAAAGCAAAAATAACAAAAGCAAAACTAAACAAGTGGGACTACATGAAAATATAAAGCTTCTGCACAACAAAGGAAATCATAAACAATAATCAACATACTGAATGGAAGAAAACATTTGATAAGGAGTTAATATTCAGTAGCAACTGAATCAGGAAAAAACAATTTGATTAAAAAGCTGGCAGAAGATGTGAACATTTTTCAAAAAAAAGACATACAGATGGCCAAAATGTACATGACAAAATATTCTACATCATTAATTATTAGGGAAATAAAAATAAAAACCAAGGTCACTGGTTCAATTTCCAGTCAGGACACATAACCATTTACAAGCCAGGTCTCCATCCAGGTCCTTAGCTGGAGGCAGGTGAAAGGCAACCATCCATTGATGTTTCTCTCCGTTTTGTCCTCACTCCCTGCCCTTCTCTCTGAAAATAATGAATAAAATATTTTTAAAAATCAAAATCACAATGAAATATTACCTCATAGCTGTTGGAATGGCTCACCTCAAAAAGAAAAGCAGTAAAAAAGTATTGGTGAGGATCTGGAGAAAGGGGAACTCTCGTGTATTGTTGATGGGAATATATATTTTTAATTTTTATTTATTTATTTTTTATTTTATTGTCATTGTATTATATTCATCCCCTATTTCCTCCCCTCTGTCCCCTTTCCCACCTACCCACTCCTCCCTAAAGTCAATCCCACTTGTTGTCCATGTCCAAGGTTCTTCCATACTAGTTCCTTGACTAAACTGCTCCCCTTCTTTGCCCCCTCCTCCCACCTCCTACCTCCTCCTTGCCCACTGAAGCTCTATTCATTGTATTCATGTATCTGGTTCTATTTTGCTTGTTTGTTTGTTTTGTTCATTATTATCCTGTAATGGGTGAGATCATATGGTATTTGTCTTTCACTGACTTGCTTATTTCACTAAGCATAATACTTTCCAGTTCCATCCATGTTGTTGCAAAGGGTAGGGGTTTCTTCTTTCTTTCTGCTCTGTAGTGCTCCATTGTGTAAATGCACCAAAGTTTTTTGATCCAATCATCCAGTGATGGTCACTTAGGCTGTTTCCAGCACTTGGATATTGTAAATAGCACTGCTATGAACATAGGGGTACATCTCCAAGGGCAAAGGAAATCAAAGAGCAAATATATATATATAACTTATTAACACCAGGGAGACAGACAGTCTAATTAAAAAATGGGCAAATGATCTGAACAGACAACCCTCTGAGGAAGACATATGAAGGGCCCAAAGGCATATGAAAGAATGCTCAACATCACTAGCCACCAGAGAGATGCAAATTAAACCCACAATAAGATACCACCTCATATCTGTCAGAATGGCAATCATCAACAAATCAACAAACAAGTAATGGGAATATTACTTAATGCAGCCACTAGAAAAGAAAATGCATAAAGTTTCCTTAAAAAATTAAAAATAGAGCTACCATATGACCCACCAATCTTTCAAATGGGTATTGGCCTAAAAAAAAATTGAAAACATTTATTTGTAAGGATATGCGCACCCCTACGTTCATTGCAACTTGTTTATAATATCCAAGATGAGGACACAACCTAAGTGTCCATCAGCAGATGAGTGGATATAGAATAGTACATATTTTAGAGGCTAAAATAATAATATTCTCCATTTTCCTTCCAAAATCTTCTAGCTGGGCTAATATTCAAATTAGCAGAGGCAGATTAAACAAAATATTTTTTTTTACTTCATTCTTCATTATTTTACTTTTACTTTCCAATTACAGTTTATATTCAATATTACTTTATATTAGTCTGAGGTGTACAGCATAATGGTTAGAAAAACATATTTTACAAAGTATTCCCCCAGAAATTTCCAGTACTCATCCATACCATATGCTTATTACAATATTATTAACTATATTCCCTATGTTGTACTTTGTATCCCCATGACTATTTGTAAATACTTTATTTGTATCTCTTAATCCCTTCACCTATTTTTGCCCAGCACCCCATCACATCACCCCCTCTGCAACAGTTTGTTGTGTTTATCTATGGTCTATTTCTCTTGTATTTGTGTGTAAAATATATATAATTTTGTCTTTGATTGGCTTATTTTACTCAGTATAATACCATCTAGCTTCATCTATTATGGCTGAGTAATTTTCCATTGTGTATATTGTATGTACCGCAATTTTTTAATCCATTCTCTATTGGTGGGCACTTTGGGAATTCATAGACATGGGGAGTTCACATAAGCATGAAAATTCCAAAGACAGTGAAGCAACATTGGATATATATGACAATTTGGACAAAGGAAACAATGATGGGGAAAGGGTCTGAGATTTCAAATGAGAATGGGCCATTTTCAGGTAGTTAAGGAAAAGCAAAGTACAAATACATGGCATGCAAATTCTTGCCAAACAGCTCAGAAACAATAGGATACAGGGGTTTTCTAGCTATCAGAGCCTGCCAGAAGCCCTCCTAGTTACTTAGTTAATTCAAATTGAGCTAAGGCAAACATTCTAAGATTTCTTTCCTAATATAGGTTTTTCTGTCTGAATCTCTTGGGCAGGAAAAGGAGGAGGATCAAAGGTTCTTTCTTAGTCTTGTTACTTAATAACCAGCTTAAAAACAATATATCAAAGATATCTTTGGGGTGGCAAAACTTTGGTTCTCTTCAGCGTGTACAATGGAATATTATTCAGCTATAAAAAATGAAATCTTGCTATTTGTGGTAACATCAATTGACTTTGAGGGCATTATGCAAAGTAAAATAAGTCAGAAAGAGAAACACGTACACCCTATGATCTTTGTTATATGTGGAATATAAAGAACAAATAAAAACCTCAAACAACAAAACAAGATCATAGATACAGAGAATAGATTAGTAGCTGCTAGAAGTGGGGTGGATTTAGGAGAGATATGTGAAGGTGGTCCACTAATTAAAAAAAGAAAACATACTAAGTTTCAAAGTACTGTATCAATGTTATTGTAAAGTCAATGCCTTTCTGTTGAAAAAGGACATATACTTCAAAATGTAGTTAGGATTTTCCCTGGCTGATGGCTCAGTCAATAGGTGCTGACCTGTGAACCCACAGGTCACTGGTTCAACTCCCAGCCAGGACACATAACCAAGTTGCCAGTCAGGTCTCCAGTCAGGTCTGTAGCTGGAGGCAGGTGAAAGGAAACCATACATTGATGCTTCTCTCCCTTTCTTCCTCCCTCCCTGCTCTTCTCTCTAAAAATAATAAATAGAAAATCTTTTAAAGAATTTACTTAGGATTCATCTTGCTTATTTATGGATTTATTTCTGACTTTATTGCTTACAACCAGGAAGAAAATGCAAACTGTAATCATTTATAACTTACTGAGAATTTTATATACAATAATCTGACTCCTTTAAATGACTGAGGAGAATTGCTATAATAGGTTTATTATCTTCATGTTCTAGATAAATTATTTATCTGAGTCCTAGGACAAAAATATACCTCAAGAGAGAAAAACAAAACATAATAATGTCTCTCCTTCTGGCTTTTTGGCTGTTGTGGGGCTTACACCATATGGATGTGGACTTGACTTTTAAAATTAAAAGCCCTATACACATGCAAAGATCAGAAATTGACTTTATTTTAGCTGGATCTTGCAAAATAAGCAGGAGTTGACTTTCTGAATGTAGGATGTTTTAAATGAAAAATTTTAAATGACCAATGTCTTGGCTCCAGACTCAGCAATTTGGAATTACTGGCTTGGAGTGGCGCCTAGACACACTAGCATTTGTTCAGCAGGTTCCAAAGTGCATCTGGGTGTGATTCAGTGTCCTTCAACCTGCTTCTATAGGAGGAAGAGCATCATTTAACACTAGAAGCTGGTGAGAATTTCAAAAGCAAATTAGTTTTTATAAATTTATGGAGTTGAGATGAAGAATGACATTCTATCTTTGGCTCCTTCATAACTGGAGCTCCAGGTAATCCAAAACTAGCCTGTATTATATCACATAGCAGGTGTTAGAGGACAAAGGGAGAACTGCTCTGTCATTAAACAAATGGGGAAAGCAGGTCACATGGGAGGCACATGAACTCCATCTGAATTACGAGCTGAAAATATAAATTTTGTGTTTTGAACAAAACTAACTGGAACACACATATAGATTATAAGGTATTTTCATGGGATTATTTTAATAATGTAATGTGCATAAATGGTAAATTATAAGATATACCAAAGACAAATATAATAATTTTATAAATCACAAAATATTAATGAAAACAACTTTTACTTTTCCACCATTTTCTGAGTTGTCTTAATCATCCTATTACTAACTATTGTTTCTTAAGAAAGTAGCTAAGTACTCAGGAAGGAACCATATTTGAATCTGTGAAGGATACTACTATAAAGTGCAAAGTTGTGGTTCCCATTATAGTCTTGTCAAGTTAATACCTATAATAAGTTATCTAAATGTTTCATAAACAAATTAAAATAAGGGTATTGCATGAATGATCTTAATAAGGCATCTTTTAACATCAACAATTTTTGTTATATTTCAGACATGGAAAGAAAATTATTCTTATCAATTAATTATCAAATCAACTAAACAACCCAAGGATAGCAGATCTTTGAAGGCAGAGAAAAGTAAAACATTTAAGCAAAACTTTAGAATATAAAACAAAATAACAATAATTTACTTGAATTAATTAATGTTCTATTTTAGTAATGTGGGCAGTAAATCCTAGATTTAAAAATATCCAGAGAATCCTGAAACACCAATTCATAAGAACCTATGCACACCTATGTTCATAGCAGCACTATTTATAATAGCCAAGTGCTGGAAACAGCCTAAGTGCCCATCAGAGGATGATTGGATCAAAAAACTTTGGTACATCTACACAATGGAATTCTATAGAGCAGAAAGAAGGAACTTGTACCCTTTGCAACAACATGGATGGAACTGGAGAGTATTATGCTTAGTGAAATAAGCCAGTCAGTGAAGGACAAATATCATATGATCTCACCCATTACCGGACAATAATGAGCAAAACTAACAATAAGCAAAACAGAACAAATATATGAATACAATAAATAGGCCTTCAGTGGTCAGGGGGAAAGCAGTTGGGGGGAGGAGGGAGGCAGAGGCAAGAAAGGGGAGCAGCTTAGACAAGAACCTAGTATAAAGGAACCATGGACATGGACAACAGGTGGGATTGACTTTGGGGGGAATGGGTGGGTGAGGAGGGGGACAGAGGGGAGCAAAAAGGGGATGGATGTAATACAACGATAATAAAATTTTTAAAAATAAATTATAAATAAATAAATAAATAAATATCATTGTAATGAGATATTTAAAAAGCAGCAAAGAGATAAACTGATTGAGCAGTAAGTGAGGGCTATGGCATTAACAGGTGAAATGAAGCAAGGTAAAGGTAAAATAGAACTGGAAGAAACCATTTTATTCATTGGAGTTTGTGGTTCTCTCTGATTCAGCAGCAGGTCAAAATAATTTTTCTTCTCCTTGTACTAATTACTCTTCTTGCACCCTCCTCTCCACACTAATAATTTAAGTCAAAGGGAAAAAATATATACGAATTGAGGCTAAAATTTTGGATTCCAGGCTGAGTTTTCTGATAGCATAGCATGGGTAACAGAAGAGAAAATTTATTTTATAATTAGACTTATGAAGTAGCTCATTACCTTAGATATTCTCTGATACCTTTTCCTGCTGAAACATTCTTTGAAATTCTCTAAAATATAATTTTATTCTTTGTCTCCCTCGGAGAAGCTGTCCATATAGTCTTCACATCACATATTAGATTCAAACCCTTTTATCACTGCAGGCAAACTCAGGGGGGATTACTTTTCTGATGACTAGAATACATTTGGAAAAACAAAACAAACAAACAGAAACGTCTCTGACTTGGTACTTATAAGACATGCTTGCATTTTAGGAAGTCTTGCAATCAGAGTGTATGGCTGTTTGTTGACTCTGTCAGCTGCAGCCTCCAGCACAGTTGTGGGAGGCAGTACAAAGTACAAAGAAACCAGCTGTGCAATGAACTTAAGCACACTGCTACCAGAGAAAGCCACATTTCAGGGAGCATCCATCACCACAGTGGAGATTATTGCCATCATCATCATCCCTGACTTAGTTTGAAATGGGCATGAAGGAAAAGAAGATTTGTCATGAACATTTTCCAAAAATCTGGGGACTAAGGATTATAGTACCAAGTGTTTTTTTGTGGAGGGTGGGGCGCAAGTGAATAACAAATAAAAATTACGTGTATGTTTTTTGATAACATGAGCTCCGTCATCTATCACTACTGATCTTGAAGGTAAACAAGTTGAGTGTGGAAATGCACAGAATGTACAATTTTTTAAAATGATCTTATCACCTTTTTCCCCCTTTGATTCAAACAAGTCTCACCCAGCACTCTCACTGGCCCACTTCTCTCTCCCTTGCTCCTCTACTCCCTTAATCATGAATTCTGGTCAGCATCAAATCATTTTAGGAATGAGGTCTCAGGTCTGTTGACTAGAGGCAGGTTGTCAGTCAAACTAGAAAGAACACCTAGGCCTCAGCTGTGTTTCAGCTCTAGGGCCAAAACAGCAATAGGACCCAGGAGGCCATGGCTGATATCAGAACCAGAGGCAATAGTCACCTTCCCCTGCCCTAACACTGACTAATTAAGAGAACATGGCTCTAACTTCCTTAGTTCCTTACTTAATTCATTTCCTAGAAACCACTGGAAAGCCATGTCTTAGAGCAACCACTCATCTGTGAAGAGTTTGGCACCATTTTCTTTAAAATCTTTCCTCTCTTGGCTAAAAACTCCTGAGTTTGATGGGTTTTGATGTAAAAAGGTGAATAAACTCCTTTAGTTTGGTGTCAAAAACTTTGTTGATGGTCAAGAAAGGAAACAACCCTAGGGATGTAGGTATTATTTTTGAAGGTATTTATTTTGAATAAAATTGTTTGAGTGAGATACAATTTGATGGGTAGCTATGTGGGTGAAAAAATATTGGAATCTTTTCAGCAAATTCTTAAGGATAGAAGGGGATGTCATAAATGTAGAGATTCTAAAGGGACTAGGGCATAATTATTTCTAGTCTAGGTGAGAAGAATAAATGAAGTCAGGGATTTCTGGGTTCAAGTTCTGGATCTGATCCCAGACAAGTTATTTAACCTTGACACAGCTAATTTCTCTCATTTACAAAACAAATATAATAATATTTTACTTATCAGATTATTGTAAAGAATAACACAGAAAAAGTTTTAGCAAGTGCCAGGTGCATAAAAGCAATGCACAATGTTCAAAATTATCATTATTGTAGAAAAAATTGCCTGTGGGTTATAGGTAGAATGAGAGAATGTATTTTTGGCAGTGGATGTTTTGGCATGTCAGCAGGAACTACATTTCTCAGAACATGCCTATCCCCTTAGCCTCAGAGTCAAGCCTTAGAGTTTGCTGTCTTGTATCATTTGCCTGGTCCACTCTCATTTATGCATTATTGATTAGATCACTGCTTCTTATATCATTATTAGGAAAGAACCAAATTTCTAATTTATTGCTGATTGATGCATTTTTATAAAATACAGTACAAAAGTTATTAGAAAACAACAAGCCAAAAGACATAAAATACAGGCCCACTTATCACATGCTTGGATGTCATAGTAATGCAAATTGCTCTAAAAGCTTATTAATGTTTATTCTCAACTTTGTTTTACCTGGCCATACAAATGATGAAGTTATCAGTGTCTGGTGTCAGTTTGAGGAGCATGGGTGTAGCTTTTCTGTAACTTCTACCCATCCTTTCAGTCTTAATTGAGATATTCCATACCTGGAGAAGTTTTCCTCAATCTTCCCAAGATGGCACTGGTTACCTATCCTGTTTGCTTCCACTGCATGCTGTGCTGCTCCCGGATTTATCAGGTTTATGTCTTATTTACCTTGCACTTTCCAATGCTAACAAACCTGATGCACAATAAATACAGAAAGGATTCTTTTAAAAAGGGGGAGAATTTAGGTGCACATTATTCAGCACCATTATTACCCGATCTTGGGATAGGGTGATTCCTGGCAATTTTTGATTTTGAAAAAAGTGCTTCCTTTGTAAGAAAATAAAATGTATAAACTGTAGTATTTTAGACCCTGGACAAGTCTTATTCATAGAACTTACTTATCAAGTAGACTTTATTCATGGGCTGCTGAAATGTTGAAGGTTTAATTTATATCTCTTTTTCAGAGGTGGATGTATAAATCTTTGGAAGCTTTTCCTATCTTTGAAATATACCACTTAAGAAGACATGCCTTTAACAGATCCTGATACTGATGACTTATAGAAGACTTACTCAGAGTGTGAATTGATGTATGCAGCAGTTTCTCTTAAACCAGCAAGGGATAAGGAAATACCAGTAACTTCTTTACCAAGGAAATAGATAATAATTTAAACAGAACTTATTTTTTTCATTTAATGTGAAAATATGATTTTTATTTTACAGAACATTTATACTTCATCATGGAGAGATGAAAGTGCCAATCCCCATTTAATAGAACAGATCATTATTTGCATGGTCAAGAGAAGAGAAAACACTGTTCACTTGAAAGATAACCAAAATGCTTTTCTCCTCATGGGTGGGGACCAGTTATTCCCTAGCAATTCAGACCAAATCAATGATTAAGAAGTTTTATGTAGCCCTGGCTGGTGTGGCTCAGTGTTTCAGTGCCAGCTTACAAACCCAAAAGTCATTGATTTGATTCCCCAGTCAGGGCCCATAACCAGGTTGCAAGCCAGGTCTCCAGCCAGGTCCTTAGCTGGAGGCAGGTGAAAGGCAACTGTATATTGATTCTTCTCTCCTTTTCTCCCTTCCTTCCCTTCTCTCTGAAAATAATGAATAAAATTTAAAAAATAAAAGAAGGAGATAAAAGAAGCGCCATGTGCAAGGCAAGGTACAGAGCACACTATTACTTGGTTTTGTTCTGAGGAAAGAGGTGGCTTTCCTCCTTTTCTCTTGGGACTTCCTCAACCTCCACTCCACTCATCAGGGACATGGATCCAAGCCAAGCTTGGACCTCTGGCCACTACCCCAAATTTTTGTTTGCAATAGAGGAATAATGACTGAGGCTGTCTTTATATTGTAAAAAACCTTGAGATAATCCAGGAAGTCTACTAATAGCTGTGGGAAAGTAGTCCACAGTCTAATTTCACAGACCCAGTGAGGTGGAGACTTGTTGGACAGAGACCTTCAGGGCTGTGGGATTCGAGCCAGGTGTCTGGACCTCAAATGTGCACAATGCATGGTCTGTAGCTTGAACATACAACTTTTCTTATGTTGTTTCTAAATGTGTATATGTTGTTATGCTTAATTAAGTCAACATTTTAGAAAGAATTACTGAAGATACTCTTTGCCTCTATGTTTTTTCCTCCATCCACCGATAAAGTACCAATGCTATTATTATGTGTGAGTCTGTGAAAAATGTTGAGATTAAGAAGGGCTGCTGAAGCACTGTTTATAATAGCCAAGTGCTGGAAAGAGCCTAAGTGCCCATCAGTGGATGATTGGATCAAAAAACTTTGGTACATTTACACAATGGAATACTGCACAGCAGAAAGAAAGAAGGAACTCCTGCCCTTTGCAACAACATGGATGGAACTGGAGAATATTATGCTTAGTGAAATAAGCCAGTTAGTGAAAGGCAAATACCATATGATATGATCTCACCCATTTTAGGACAATAATGAACAAAACAAACAACAAGCAAAACAGAACCAGATACATGAATACAGTGAATAGACAGACCTTCAGTGGGCAGAGGGGAGGGGAGAGAAGGGTGGGAGGGGAGATAGAGGCAAAGAAGGGAAGCAGTTTAGTCAAGAAACTAGTATGGAAGAACCATGGACATGGACAACAGGTGGGATTGACTTTGGGAGGGAGTGGGTGGGTGGGGAAGGGGACAGAAGGAAGGAAAAAGGGATGGATGTAATACAACAATAAAATTTTAAAAAAGAAGAAATGAAACCATCCTCATGTCTCATTTTCAGTGATAAAAACTGTAAAATTAATTTGTGAGTCAAAATGAAGCTACACATAAAATTTTTCTTTTTCTATGATTATTTTCGTGGTGCACAGTGGCCCTCAGAGACCTCATGGGAAGGTGGAATTAGTTAGATCACAGTGGAATCAGGAAATCTGGTCTCCTCATCAAAATATCATCACCTACCTCCTCCTGCTTACAATCCCAAGTTAAAAATTTATGATAAATAAGGAGGACAAAATAGTTTGCAACACTTTTTGGCATCAGAGAAAAAGGGCTGAGAGAAATAGTCTCCCAACAGTGCTTGGAGTGGCCCTAAGGGATCTTCGTCCTCCTTATCCATTCTTATGTGATAAAATACAGAAGGAACAAACAAAGAGCCCTCATTAATTGCATATTTTTAAGTTTAGATCCCAGAATACTGGTACTGGAAACTGATCCTTACTGGTCACTTTTCTTCCTCTCTTTGGGTAGATTCTTGATAAGAGGTATGGGATGGTGACAAATAGAGAGGATTAGAGTTACATGCAAGCAGAAAACCTGCCAATCTTGTTCAACTGTTCTATCCCAAATACCAAACTTGGATTTTAACATGTGAGAATCTTATAATAAATGTTCATTACATATTTGTCATTTTATTTTAAGTTAATTTTATTTATTATTGACATATTACAATTGTTTCATTTTTCCCCTTTTGCTCTCCACTACCTTACCCCTGACTCCCCTCAGTCAATCCCCAGCTCATTGCCCATGTCTATGGGTCCTCCTCGATAGTTCCTCATTTGATCCCTTCTCTGCTTTCCCCCTTCTCTGCTTTCCCCCTTCTCATCCTTCCCCCTAGTCACCATCATTCTGCTCCTCTCTTTTATTCCTGGTGTCTTGTTTCTTTCTGCTTGCCTATATGTTTTGTTTGTTAGTCTCCTGTATTAAGTGAGAAAATATGGCATTTAACTTTTGCTAACTGGTTTATTTCACTAAGCATGATGTTCTCCAGCTCTATCCATGCTACATCAAATGGTAAAAATTCCTTCTTTCTTTCTACTGCATAGAACTCCACTGTGTAAATGTACCATAGTTTCTGATCTATTCACTCACTGAAAAGCACTTAGGATGTTTCCAGCACTTGGATATTGTAAATAGTGCTGCTCTAAATATAGGGGTGCATAGGTTCTTGTGTTTCGGGATTCTTCAAGTATAATCCTAGCAGCAGAATCACTGGGTCATAAGGTAGTTCTATTCTTAGTTTTTTGAGGAAATTCCATACTGTCTTCTATAGTGGCTGCACCAGTTTGCATTCCCACCAACAGTGCATCAAGGTTCTCTTTCCTCCACATTCTCGCCAGCACTTGTTGTTGGTTGATTTATTGATGATGGCCATTCTGAAAGGTGTGAGATGGTGTTTTGTTGTGGTTTTAATTTGCATCTCTCTGATGGATAGTGATGTTGAACAATCTTTCCTATGCCTATGGGCCCTTTGTATGTCTTCCTTGGACAAGTGTCTGTTCAGGCCCTTTGCCTATTTTTTATTGGGCTATCTGTCTCCCTGGTGTTGAGTCATATTAGTTCTTTGTATATTTTGGAGATCAGATCCTTGTCTGAAGTGTCATTGGCAAATATGTTTTCTCATATGTTTGGTTCCCTTCTTAATTCATTGATTATTTCTTTTTTTTTTTTCAAAACTTTTTTTTTTTTTTTAATTTTATCATCTTCAGAGAGAGAGAGAAATGGAAATAGGCAGAGAGGGAGAGAAACATCAATATATAGTTGCTTTTCACCTGCCTCCAGCTATAGACCAGACTGGAGACCTGGCTTGCAACCTGGTTATTGGCCCTGGCTGGGAATCAAACCAGCAACGTTTGGGTTCTCAGGCCTGTGGTTTATTCACTGTGCCACAAGCCAGGGCTTGTTGATTATATTTTTAGCTGTGCAGAAAGTTTTCAGTTTGATGTAGCCCTATTTGTTTATTTGATCCTTTATTTTCCTTGCCCTGGGAGAGATATTGGAGAAAATATTGCTGAGTGGGATATCTGCAATTTTTTTTTTTTTTTTTTTTTGCCTATGCTTTCTTCAAGGACTCTTATGATGGTGCTACTTATGTTTAAGTCTTTTATCCAACTTGAGTTTATTCTGGTGTATAGTTTAAGTTGGTAATTTAGTTTAATTTTTTTCTATGTGCCTGTCCAGTTCTCCCAACACCACTTGTTGAAGAGGCAATTTGTACTACATTTTATGTTCCTTCCCCTTTTGTCAAATATTAGTTGTCCATAGAGTCCTGGGTTTATTTCTGGGCTCTCTATTCTGTTCTATTGTTGATCTATTTTCCTGTTCTTGTGCCAGTACCAGGCTGTTTTGATTACTGTGGCTTTGAAATAGAGTTTGATATCTGGTATTGTGATTCCTCCTACTTTGATCTTCTTTCTCAAGATTGCTGTAGCTATTTGGGGTTGATTTTGATTCCATATAAAATTTTAATATATTTGTTTTAGGTCTGTGAAATATGATGTTGGTATTTTAATGGGGATTACATTGAATCTATAGGTGGCTTTGGGTAGTATGGACATTTTAATGATGTTAATTCTTCCCAAACATAAACATGGTATATGCTTCCATTTATTTGGATTTTCCTTAATTTCTTTCTTCAGTGTTCTGTTATGTCCTTGGTTAAATTTATCCCTAGTACTTCATTTTTCGCTATAGTAAATCAGATTTGTTTTCTAGTCTCTGTCTCTGATGTTTCATTGTTGGTGTATAAAAAATACTTCGGACTAGAACCAAGATGGAGGAGGACTAAGTGGAGCTACACCAATCTCCCCGCAAGACCAAACTGGAATTACAAATTAATTGGGGAGAAATCATCCAGAATAACCAACAGAACACCAGCTAGAGAGAAGTCTTATTACCAGGGTCAGAACAGAAGAGGCCGATTCATCACAACATGACTGGTAGGAACTGCAGAACCACTACAGGCTGGTGGGGCTCCCACGGGCAACAGCCAAAGGGGCAGAGAAACATCTCAGCAGCCCAGGATTCCACCTGAGAAAAGTGGGATCTACACCCCCAGCTGGACTTCCTAGCCTACAACAACACAGCTGTGAGTAAAACAGCACCCAGCTATGAAAAGCAAAAAACCACCAGGTTTAGCCAGCTTGACAGAGAGAATGAGTTCTTAAAAGGACCATGCATGAATATACAGAGGCACCCACCTACCCTGGGCTCCAGCAGAGAAAGGGCACAGTGAACTAGAGAAGCTTGGGTAAAGTTTGGGTCAGTGGCTTTAGGGGGAGCAGCCCGTGAGTCCAGTGCTGACCCATCCTTCATATAGCCAGCAGACCGCTCTTCTCCAAAGGGTGCTACCCTGAGGGGAAGCCAAAGCCCCACCCATAGGAATTAATCACCCCACCCGGCAGTGCCTAAACCTGACCCCAGATCACAGATTGATTGGATTAACAACTGAATTCATCTGCCCCGCCCAGATGTGTCTAAAACTGACCACTGATTACAGACTGATTGGATTAACAACTAAAGGAGACAAAGACAGTGGATCTCTGGTAGTCTCCAACTGGCTGACTAGGCCCAGACTGGGACACTAGCTGATGTCACAGATCCAGGAAGGAAAATAAAGTACACCTCTACACCACAGAAGATCACACCTCTAAGATAGTAAGTCAAAGCAGACCAATCTAAGAAGCAGAAACAAACAAGAGCCACCTAAAATGGGGAGACAAAGAAATCAAACCTCAGCAAATGAAGAGGAGGAATCCCCAGGAAGAGTGCAAAATGAAATATTGGCAAGCACACTCTCAGACATGGAATTCAAAATAATGATGATATAGAAGCTCAATGAGCTCAGTGAGTTCAAAGAAAAATACAAACAACTCCAGGGGAACTACAAACAACTCCAGGAGGACTACAAAGAACTCCAGACAAGCTACAAGGAATTTACTGAGAACTATATCAACATTAAAAAGGACATGACATCAATAAGAGCCAGGAGGAAATGAAGAATACCATTTCTGAATTGAAAAACACAATAGAAGGAATCAAAAGCAGGCTAGAGAAAGCAGAGGATCAGATCAGTGAGCTGGAGGGCAATGTAGAAAAAAATTCCCAGGCAGTGCATCAAAATGAAAAAAAGATTGGAAAAGAATGAAGAGGTTTTAAGAGAGCTGCAGGACAACATGAAACATAATAACATCCATATCATAAGGATACCAGAAGGAGAAGAGGAGGAGCAAGGGATAGAAAACCTCTTTGAAAAAGTAATGACAGAAAACTTCCCTAACTTGAAGAAAGAAAATGTCATGCAAGCTCAGAAAGCACAGAGGGTCCCAAGGAAGATGAACCCTCTCTAAGCCAAATCATCATTAAAATGCCAAACTTCAAAGACAAGGAGAGAATCCTAAAAGTGGGAAGAGAGAAACAGCTAATAACATACAAGGGGGCTCCAATAATGTTATCAGCTGATTTCTCAACAGAAACACAAGCCAGAAGGGAATGGCAAAAAAATATTTCAAGCAATGAAAAACAAAGGCCTGCAACCAAGAATACTCTATCCAGCAAGGCTCTCATTCAAAATGGAAGGTGAAATAAAGAGTTTCCCAGACAAAAGAAGTCTAAAACATTACCTCTCCACCAAACCAGCATTGCAAGAAATGGTAAACGGTCTGCTTTAAAAAGATGAAGAAACAGAGAGACAGACAGAAACACAGGTACAAAGGTAAATGGATTAAATGCACCAATCAAAAGACATAGGGCAGCTGAATGGGTAAGAACCAACTTTAACTTACGAATGCTTTAAAGTGATCTTATTATAAATAGATTTTACTAAATAAGGTACAATTTTACTTGTATACTACTTGTATCTGCATTGCTGCAGGTTAAGTTTTCTTAGATTGGAATCATTTCACAATACGGGAAAATCAGGTTACTTGCAATAACTCAGAAAATCAAATACGGTTAAGGAAGGAGAAAAAAGTAAGAAAATGTGGATGTATATTACATAGAAGACATGCTACCTTTCTTATTCACTGTTAGAAAATATGTGCTTATTTGTGAGTGTGTAATATATATATTTTGTTAACAACTTATGTTTTAAATAGCAACCAACTGGTCATGGGTGTGTTGTGAAATCAGTCAATCTTTAGGTTAGAAAAGATGATGAGAATGAAGACTAATTTGGATGGAAGTTATGAACTAGTAAACTATATGATTTGTGTACATAGGCAATATATATTCTCATTTTAGCATGTAAATTAGATGAGATTCCTTTCAACTAAATCATGGAAATATACATTTTCAGTTATGAAGTCTCAAAACTGGGGATGCTTGGGAAAAGGAATTGGTGCTATTGTAAACTTTATTATTGAAATGTGAACATATCTGATCTCTACCTCAACAGACTCTTAAATAGTTCAGAGGTTGAGTTTAGGACCACATAGGAAGTCAACCACAATTTTAAAAAATAGCTAGAATACTATTCTACAAAATTATTTAAATCCAAGGGTATTTTATTTTTTACTTCAACTTAATGGACATAATAATTTCTTTTCTGGGGACTAGCTGAGCACTCTAAGTGCCATTATATCTGAAGGCTTCAACTTGTAAAACACATGTAGAGGACAAACAGAGGGTATTGAAAGAAGTAAGGCCTGTGCACAGCCTAAATAAATAAATAAATAAATATACTATTTAAGATGGAAAACTCCAAAAAGAATAAGTTGTAGTTCCTGTAGCTTAAAATAAAGTTGAGTTGTATTATTGGAGTGGGGAAGATCTGACTCAAAAACCAAATTCATTTTTTGCTATGGGTTTGGCACTGTCTCTAGGACAGCTTTCATAAAAGTGAGTTCTGCAATACACCAATCTGTCATATATTTCACAAAAATAGCATTCGAGTAAAATAAGTATTAAAGGAGAAAATACTGCTTAATCTTTCTACAATATATCTAAAATACTATCATTTAACCTGTAATAATTATGTAAACTATTGGCATATTTAAAATTTTTTGCATTAACTCTCCAAAATCCAGTATGTACTTTAAATATGTCCTCAAAGAAATTTCTTGGAAAAGTTCATAGCTTTATTCATAATAGTCCAAAAATGAAAACAACCCAGCTGGCCATCCATAAGAGAATGGAATACTATATAGCTAAATAAGGGATCAATTGCTGATATATACTGGAATGTGGATAAATTTCAAAACATACTAACCTGAATGAATGAAGTCTTATACAAGAGTATATAAGGTCTGTCCCAAGAGTATTGCCTGTACAACCTTAATTGTAATAATATTGGCTTGATACTTTCAGGACAGGCCTCATGTAATTTTTGCTTATGTTAGGTGGAATGGTGGCCATAGAGACTGACTGTGCAGGATCTGTAGAGACAGCCTTGAATGATGTTAATGTACTTGTATCTTGACAGGGGGTTTAATTGCACAGATAGATATAAGGCATTCTTTGTAACTCACCGAGGAGCACATTTGAAAACTGTATTTTCTTGCATGCAAGTTTTACCTCAAAGGAAAAAAAAAAAAAAAACAATAAAGAAAAACTAAACTCCAGAAAATAATATGTATGGGTATAAATGTATTTTTGCATGTGTTTAGTAATATTACAATTCACATTACGTAAAAGAGTAATTAAAAATAAATAAATAAAACAAAAATCTTCAGTTTCTGGATATTGACTTCATTTCTGTAGTTTCCCAAGTACAGGTCTTTTAAGTTCTTGGTTAATTTCATTCCTAGTACTTCATTTGTTGCTATGGTAAATGGTAGTTGTTTTCTTGTCTTTTTCTCTGATGTTTCATTGTTGGTGTATTAAAATATTTCCATTTCTGGATATTGACTATGTCCAGCTATTTTGCCAAATTTGCTTATTAGGTTGAGTAGTTTTTTAGTGGAGTCTATTGGGTTTAGTATTTACATTATCATGTCATCTGCAAATAATAACAATTTTAATTCCTCCTTTCCAACTTGGATGCCTTTGATTCCTTGTCCTTATCTGATAGCTATGGCTAGAACTTCCAAGACTATACTGAATAAAAGTAGAAAGAGTGGACACTTTTGCCTTCTGTCCAAAAAAAAGACCTGATCTTTTTTTTTTTTTTTAAATTTTATTGTTGTTGTATTACATCCATCCCCTTTTTGCTCCCCACTGTCCTCTCTCCAACCCACCCATTTCCCCAAAAAGTCAATCCCACATGTTGTTCATGTCCATGGTTCCTCCATACTAGGTACTTGTCTAAAATGCTCTCCTTCCTTGTCTCTTCCGCCCCCGCTCCCCCAAACCTCCTTCTCCCAACCCACTGAAGGCCTACTCGCTGTATTCCTATATCTGGTTCTGTTTTGCTTGTTGTTGGATTTGTTCATTATTGTCCTGCAATGGTATTTGACCTTCACTGACTGGCTTATTTCATTAAGCATAATACTTTGTAGTAACATCCATGTTGTTGCAAAGCTTAGGAGTTTCTTTCTCTTTCTGTTGTTTATATTCCATTGTGTAAATGTACCAAAGTTTTTTGATCCAATCATCCACTGATGGGCACTTAGGCTTTTTAGAGCACTTGGCTATTGTAAATAGCATAACTATGAACATAGTGGTACATAAATTCTTATGAATTGGTGTTTCAGGAATCTTTGGGTATAGTCCTAGTAGTGGAATTGCTGGATCAAAAGGCAGTTTCACTTTTACTTTTTTGAGGAAACTCCATATTGTTTTCCAGAGTGGTTGCACCAGCCTGCATTCCCACCAACAGTTCACCAGGGTTCCCTTTGCCCCACATCCTCACTAACACTTGTTCGTTGATTTGTTGATGATTGCCATTCTGACAGGTGCGAGGTGATATCTTATTGTGGTTTTAATTTGCTTCTCTCTGATGACTATTGATGTTGAACATTCTTTCATATGCCTCTAGGCCCTGTTTATATCTTCCTCAGTGAGTTGTCTGTTCGGGTCCTTTGCCTATTTTTAAATTGGGCTGTCTGTCTCCCTGGTGTTGAATTACATTAGTTCTTTATATATTTTGGAGATCAGACCCTTGTCTGAGGTATCATTGGCAATTATGTTTTCCCATACAGTTGGTTTCCTTTGAATTTTGCTGGTGTTTTCTTCAGCTGAACAGAAACTTTTCAATTTGATATAATCCCATTTGATGATTTGTTCTTTTATTTCCTTTGTGCTTGGTGAAGTATCAGTAAACATATTTTTGCATAGGATATCCGAAAGTTTACTGCCTATCTTTTTCTCCAGGACCTTTATGGTGGCACTGCTTATGTTTAAATCCTTTATCCATCTTGAGTTTATTCTGGTGTATGGTGTAAGTTGGTGGTCTAGTTTTATCTTTTTTCATGTTGCTGTCCAGTTCTCCCAACACCATTTGTTGAAGAGACTGTTTTTACTCCATTGGATGTTCCTTCCCCCTTTGTCAAATATTAGTTGACCATAGAGTCCTGGGTTGATTTCTTGGCTCTCTATTCTGTTCCATTGATCTATATGTCTATTCTTATGCCAGTACCAGATAGTTTTGATGACAGTAGCCTTGTAGTATAATTTGATGTTCTTTATTGTGATTCTTCCTCCCTTGTTCTTCTTTCTCAAGTTTTCTGTGGCTATTTGTGGACATTTTTGGCTTTATTTAAATTTTTGAAGTATTTTTTATATTTCTGTGAAATCTGTCACTAGTGTTGTAATTGAGATTGCATTGAATCTATAGATTGCTTTGGGTTGTATGGATATTTTAATGATGTTAATTCTTCCCATCCATGAACATGGTATATGCTTCCATTTATTGGTATCTTCCTTGATTTCTTTCTTCATTGTTCTGTAGTTTTCTGAGTACAGGTCTTTTACCTCCTCAGTTAAGTTGATTCCTAGGTACTTTATTTTTCTTGTTGCTATGGTAAATGGGATTTTTTTTTTTTTTTTTGCTTCTATTTCTGTTGTTTCATTATTGGTATACAAAACTGCTTTTGATTTCTGGATATTGACTTTATACCCAGCTATTTGGCTAAATTTGCTTATTAGGTTGAGTAAGTTTTTGGTGGAGCCTATTGGGTTTTGTATATACACTATCATATCATCTGCAAATAATGACAGTTTGACTTATTCCTTTCCAATTTGGATACATTTGATTCCTTTTTCTTCTCTGATGGCTGTGGCTAGGACTTCCAAGACAATGTTGAATAGAAGTGGAGACAGTGGACAGCCTCATTTCATTCCTGATCTTAGGGGGAAAGGTTTTAGTTTTTGTTCATTAAGTATGATGTTGGCTTCAAGTTTTTGATATGTGGCCTTTATGATGTTCAGTTATGCGCCCTCTATTCCCATTTTGCTGAGGGTTTTTATCATAAGTGATTGCTGTAATTTATTAAATGCTCTCTCAGTATCTATTGATACGATCATATGGTTTTTTGTCTTTCAATTTGTTGATGTGGTGTATTACATTTATTAATTTGCAAATGTATTACCATCCTTGCCTCCCTGGGATGAAGCCCACTTGATCATGGTGTATGATCTTTGTAATGTACTGCTGAACCCAGTGGGCCAATATTTTGTCAAGAATCTTAGCGATCTATGTTCATCAGAGATATTGGCCTATAGTTTTCATTCTTAGTTGTGTCTTGCCCTAGTTTTGGGATTAGAATAATATTGACCTCATAGAAAAAGTTTGGGAATCTTCCCTCTTCCTGTATTTTGTGGAATAGGTTGAGAAGGATGGGAGTTAGTTCTCTAATGTTTGTTAGAATTCACCTGTGTAGCCATCTGCTCTGGGGCTCTTGTGCTTTGGGAGATTTTTTATTTCTTCTTCAATTTCACTAGTTGTTATTGGCCTATTCAGGCTTTTTGCTTCTTCTGGATTCAGTTTTGGTGGATTATACCTTTCCAGAAATGTGTCTATTTCTCCCAGGTTGTCATATTTCTTGTCATATAGTTGTTTGTAAAAATTTCTCACAATCCTTTTATTTCTGAAGTGTCAGTTGTGATTTCTCCTCTGTCAGTTCTGAATCTTTTTATTTAGGTCCTCTCTATTTCTTGATGAGTCTGGATAAAGGCTTGTCAGTTTTGTTTATTTTTTCAAAGAATCAGCTCATGAACTTTTTGATTCTTCGAATAGTAGTTTGAAGCTCTAAGTTATTTAGTTCTGCTCTGATCTTGATTATTTCCTTACTTGTACTTGCTCTGGGCTTTATTTGTTGTTGTTTCTCTAGTTCTTGCAGCTTTATGGTTAGGTTGTTTTTATAAACTTCTTGTGACCTTTTTAGGTAGGCCTGTATTGCTATGAATTTTCCTCTGAGCACTGCCTTTGCTGGGTCCCATAGGTCTTGGGTTGCTATGTGTTCATTGTTATTTGTTTCCAGGAACTTTTTTATTTCATCTTTGATCTCATTGTTAACCCATTCATTACTTAAAAGCATGTTATTCAGGCTCCATGAGTTAGAGTATTTTTATTTTTTTTCCCTTGAGATTGGTTTCTAGTTCCAAGCCATTGTAATCTGAGAAAATGCTTGGCATGATTTCAATTTTCCTGTATTTGTGGAGGATTGTCTTGTGATCTACTATGTCGTCTATCTGAGAGAATGATCCATGTACATTTGAAAAGAATGTGCATTTTGCTTCTTTTGGGTAAAAGACTCTGTATATATCAGTTAGGTCCATTTCCTCTAGAGTGTTGTTCAATGCCGCAACATCTTTGGGGATATTTTGTTTGGAAGATCTGTCCATTGTTGATAGTGGTGTATTAAAATCCCCTACTATGAGTATGTTGCTGTCTGTATTTTTCTTGAAGTCTACAAGATTTTCCTTATATATTTCAGTGCTCCTACATTGGGTATGTATATGTTTACTAGAGTTATTTCTTCCTGATGGATTGTTTCCTTAAGTATTATGAAATGTCTTTCTTTATCTCTTTTTATGGACTTCATTGTAAAATCTATTTTGTCTGTAATAAATATTGCCACTCTAGCCTTTTTTCATGTTCATTTATTTGATATATATTTTTCCATCCCTTCACTCTCAATCTGGGTCGATCTTTTGTTCTGAGGTGGATCTTTTGAAGACAGCATATATGTGGGTTATGTTTTCTTTTTTCTTTTTCTTTTTTGAAAGAGTTTATTTTATTATTTTTCAGAGAGAGGGGAAGGGAGAGAGGCAGAGAGAGAGAGAGAGAGAGAGGCATCAGTGTATGGTTGCCTTTCACCTGCCTCCAGCTATGGATCTGGCGGGAGACCTGGCTTTCAACCTCGTTATGTTGCCCTGGGTGTGAATCATACCAGCGACCTTTGGGTTTGCAGGCCAGCACCTACCCACTGTGCCACCAGCCAGGGCTGGTGGGTTATATTTTCTTATCTATTCAGCTTCCCTATGTCTTTTGATTAGCACATTTAATACATTTCCATTTAAGGTTATTATTGATTGATACTTATTCATTGCCTTTCTCTTACTTTTTACCTGTATTTCCTTATGGCTCTATTGTTTCTTCATTTTTTTTTTTTTTTTTTTAAGCAGACCCTTGAGCATTTCTTGGAATGCTGGTTTGGTAGAGATGTATTCTTTTAGTTTTTTGACTTGGAAACTCCTTATTTTTCCTTCCATCTTGAATGAGAGCCTTGCTGGGTAGAATATTCTTGGTTGCTGGCCTTTGTTTACCATTACTTGAACTACTTTTTGCCATTCCCTTCTGGCTTGAATTGTTTCTGTTGAATAATCTTTTGATAGCCTTATTAGAGCCCCCTCATATGTTCTTGGTCATTTCCCTCATGATGCTTTAAGATTCTCTTTTTGTCTTTGAAATTTGCCATTTTAATAATAATGTGCCTTGGAGTTGGTCTTTTGGGTTGATCTTCATTGGTACCCTCTGTGATTCCTGAACTTGAGTAATGTTTTCACTCATCATGTTAAGGAAATTTTCTATCATTACTTTTTGAACAGGTTTTCCATTTCTTGTTTTTCTTTTCCTTCTGGTATCCCTATGATACCATGTTGTCCTGCAGCTCTCTTAAAATCTCTTCATTCTTGTGCAGCCTTTTTTCATTCTATTGTGCTGTTTTGGAGTATTTGTCTACGTTGTCCTCCAACTTGCTGATATGGTCTTCTGCTTCCTCTAGCCTACTCTTGATTCCTTCTGTTGTATTCTTCAATTCAGACATTATATTCTTCATTTCCTCCTTGCTTTTACTGACAGTTTCTATGTCCTTTTTGATGCTGGTGTAGCTCTCAGTAAGTTCCCTGTAACTTCCCTCGAGTTGTTTATAGTTTTGTTTGAGCTGGCTGAGCTCACCAAGCTTCTCTATCATCATTCTTTTGAATTTCATATCTGATATGTTGTGTGCCTCTGTTTCATTTGGTGGTCTTTCTGGGGATTCTTCATTTCCTTTTGGTAATGGACTGATCCCCACCCCACCCCCCACCATTTTGGGTGTCTGTTGTTGTTGTTGTTGTTGTTGTTGTTTTTGGATTAATCTGCTTTGCTTCCTTGCCTTAGTTGGGCACCAGTTGGGCACCCTTCTGTGTTAGGAGATTTATGGAGTTCACTGTTTCAGTCTCCTAGATTTTCTCCACTTGTTGCTCTTGGGGTGGCTTTTAAGTCCTTAACTTGGGCTGTCTTGTTGTATTCTGGAATGGTTGTGTATGGTCCTCCTTTCCTTCCAGTTGGCTGATTGGGAGACACTCCTTTTATTCTTTCTCATACACTGTTTTTGAGCTGCTCCTAAAACAGGACCACCAGTCCAGGCAAAATAACCAAACCTTCAGAGATATCTTTCTCTTTCAATTCCCTTTTGACTGCCTATGAACAAAACTGTATACCCATACCTTCAAGGTAACCCCCGCTATTAATCATACCCTCAGCTGCAATTGAGCCAGTCTTAATAGGGATGTAGATATTAAGACTGTTGTATGAACATCATACTTAATGGACAAAAACTGAAAGCTTTCCCCCTAAGATCAGGAATGAGACAAGGCTGCCCACTTTCTCCACTTCTATTCAACATGGTCTTGGAAGTTCTAGCTATAACCATCAGAGAAGAAAAAGGAATCAAAGGTATCCAAATTGGAAAGGAGGAAGTCAAACTGTCATTATTTGCAGATGATATGATAGTGTACATACAAAACCCGATTGGCTCCACCAAAAACTTACTTGACCTAATAAGCAAATTTAGCAAAATAGCTGGGTATAAAGTCAATATCCAGAAATCAAAAGCATTTTTGTATAC
>PVIW01007599.1:5553-70763 GCA_004026585.1 Noctilio leporinus
ATAGTGGATAAGGTGCCGGCCTGCAAACCCAAAGGTTGCTGGTTCGATTCCCAGCCAGGGCACATAATCAGGTTGCAAGCCAGGTCTCCAGCCAGCTCTGTAGCTGGAGGCAGGTGAAAGGCAACCATACACTGATGTTTCTCTCCCTCTCTGCCTCTCTTCCTTCCCCTCTCTCTAAAAATAATAAATAAAATCTTTTAAAAAAAAAAAAAAAAAAGAAAATGAGAGGCTGAAAATCAATGAGCTACGTCACCTCAAGAAATTAGAAAAAAGGAGAGTAATTTTAAACCAAAGAAAGGAAGAGGATGGGAAAATACTGTCAAGAGCAGAGATTAATGACGTAGGAGAAAATGTACAAAAGAAAATTCAACAAAACCAGACGCTGATTAACTACAGTGGGGAAGGTATAGCCAGCGCAGAAAAACACTGCCTACCAGAGTGAGACTGACCTGTGAACATTGTTAGCCAATTACTCCCCAGAGCCACTAGTGGGCATCATTAGCCCATTTTACAGATAAGGAAACTGCCACACAGTCTCATCCACCCAACCAGGGCTGGAGTTTGCTATGACCCCTACGGCTCCCAGCACCGTCAGCGGGGCTGCTTATGCCAAGTGCGGTGCTGGACAGTGAGGCCCTGGGATCAGCCAGACACACCTGTCCTCGGAGGGCAACCAGCCTGGGAACTGAGGGTAATTCTCTTGTTGGTCTGTCTGTCCTCCATCTCACATGACAGATGGTGCCTCACTGGGAAAACAAACAGCACAACCGAGAGACCAGTTCTTTCCCCTCCAGTTTAAACCCCTGTATCTCTCATCATCCTATTTCATACACATAGACACACACGTCCATAAATAAACTTTTTTCCTCTCTGAATCTCCATTTTCATCTGTAAAGTAGTTTTGAGACCTTCACAGTGCTACACACACGTTCCTCATTAGCAATTTGGGGTTTCAGCTTTGGACTCACGATAGAACCTGGGTCCCAGGTCGTTAAATGCACAGCCTGTGGGGCAGCGCTGGGGAAATGGTGCTGAGGAGCATGGGTTGGAGGAGGGGCAGAGTTTGCAGGGTCCCCTCAATGCCTCTGGGGCTTTCTGCACAGGTGATTTACAAGCTGAAGAAAGCCTGCAGGGTGGAGCTGGAGGCTGGGCAGTGAGGCCAGCTGCTGGAGCCTGAGGAGGTCGTGGACAGGATCTTCCTTCTGGTGGATGAGAACGGAGATGGTAACGGGCAGAGATGGTGGCCCACGGCTGCAGCAGCCCCTCTTCCTGGCCCTGTGACCTTGGGCCCCTCCACCTCTCAACAACCAGTGCCTTCACTTGTGGAATAACAAAGGGCATCACCAGCACATGGCATTCATGAGTGATGAAAACTCCTACTGGAGTTACCAGGGGAGGCAAGGCAGGTGAGGCAGAGGTTAGGAGCTTTGGAGTCAGGCAGACAGGTGGGTGCATCAACCTGTCAGACTGGTCTTAGTTTCCTCCTCTGGAAATGGGGACAATTATGGCTGAGAGGACTAAATAGGGTAATTAAAGCCCCAAGACTGTGCAGGGAGGAAGCTGGCTTCAAACACACCCAGAAGGTCCCTTAAGAACATTTCAAGGTTACCAGAGGCAAAAGTAAAACTTTAACTCATTTGCAAGGAAGGTCCCTTGAGGAAGCCCTTGAAGGTTCCAGGAGATTCCTAGAGAATCCACGGGCCCCAGGCTTCGGCCCGGAGTGTGCAGGTTCCCTCATGTAAGAGCTGTAGGCAAACCCTGGGAGAGAAGGCTTCTCCTCTGGCCCTGACCCCATCTCTTCACTCTTCCACAAGACCATCTCTTCCTCCCCTTGCTCAGGCCAGCTGTCTCTGAATGAGTTCATCGAAGGTGCCCGTCGTGACAAGTGGGTGATGAAGATGCTGCAGATGGATGCGAATCCTGGTGGCTGGATCCCCCAGCAGAGTCAGAGAAGTGCCATGTTGTGAGTGCCCAGGGCCCTGGGGGCCCTGTAGGAGCCCAAAGGCCCCTCTAAGACTCCAGATCACCAGGTTTCCAGGGTATGGGAGGGCCCCTGGCTTAGCCGCCTTATTCCCACTCACCCTGGCAGCCCTGTGAAGGGAAAGGGGCTGAGGGGGGAAGGGAGGGGCTATTGGTCTGAAGCCACCATTGCTGCATTTAATTGAGAGGATTTGCTGGGGTTTGGAGGGAATGATGTACTCCCTCCCTTCACCTGCTCCTTGGGCATCTAAGCCTGGGCTGGGTAATTGTGGGGCCCCACAAATTACTGCATGTTTCTTAGCTGGAAGCAGAAACAAACTGAGGGGCAGGGCCCCATAGACCAAATTAACAATGAGAATGCCCATAGCATGGAAAGCACAAAATGCTAGACGGTAGGGGCTGGAAGGTGTTGTCTAAAGAAAAGGTAGCAGCTAGAGGTAGGGACAATATAATCATATCCCCCCAGGATCCTGAGGAGTGTTCATGGAAGGGTGTCTGCCTCCTCCTCCCCAAGTTGTCCCCAGCTGGAGTATCAGCAGGGAAAACTGCAACAAGTCAGGCTGCGGTCTCCTGCCCTTGAAGGGGCCAGCTGTTCTCACAGCTGCTTCAGCCCTGTGCTGGTGCTGCTCCCCCACCCCTCCACTCCACTCCCACCCCTCACCCCCCCACCCCCCACCCTTGCCTCTCCAATGCCCTCCGCAGGATGGCCCTACCACAGTTCCCAGCCACAAGCTGAAGGTGTCTCCTTCATGAAGAGACCTTCCCTGTGTCTGGGGAGAATCGGGGGCCTGATGTCCTGTGTTGTAGGTCAGGCTTTGCCTCCAACTGCTATGAGACCCGTGACAGCCGCTTCGCTTCCTGACTTGTTACCTCCTCTGTACAGTGAGCAGGACTGGACTAGACCAGCAGTTTTCAGATGGCTATATTTTTAGATCTGGAATTATTTATGTTACACAAACTCTGTGTGCAACCCCAATATAGAAACTAGACTTAAAATGAGCTGCTCTGGTTGAAGGGGGGCTGAGCAGCTCAGATCCTTCCCCACTAGAGCCAGAGGCACCTCTGAGAACACAGGGCCCTGGGTCAGTATTACCCATGGGACCTGGGAAAACACTTGCTTTGCCTTTAATAGATGTTTTTTGCTCATGTGTGAAAAATAAAACTAATCTGTTGAACCTGTGATTTCATAGGTGTGATCTTCCTAGAAAGGTTCCTTTAGAAATAAATTTTAGGTAAAAAATTACTGATTAAAAAAAAAAAATGATCCACGCCCTGCCTGGTAGCACAGTGGATAAGGTGCTGGCCTGTGAACCCAAAGGTCGCAGGTTCAATTCCCCAGCCAGGGCACATAACAAGGCTGCAAACCAGGTCTCCAGTCAGGTCTGTGGCTGGAGGCAGGTGAAAAGCAACCATACATTGTTGTCTCTCTTCCTCTTTGCCTCTCTCCCTTCCCCTCCTTCTAAAAATAATGAAATAAAATCTTTTTAAAAAATGATCCAGGTAGGACATAGATATGCCTCAAATCATGAAAGTGGTGTGTGAAGATGTTAGGGAAATGCCTTTATTCCCTTCAGGTACCCTCCCAACTCTGACCTTCAGGATTTCCCAAGAGGCTGCCACCAGAAAAGGAGGAGAAATGTCAACTCCGTGTTTCCAGGGTGCCCCTGGCGTTGACCTTTATCTTTCATGTCTGCGCTCAAGCCCTGGTTGGCTTCCCAGTCAGGGTGGTCCAAGTGAAGGACAGGATGGGTGTGAGCAAAATGCACCCTCTCACCCACTAGGAGGGCTCTCTGCAACCAGGGGCTTCACTCCCTTTCCCCCCTTTTTCTCTTCCCCCTGCACACTCCCCACGCCCAGCTGAAATGAAAACTCAAAGCCCAGAAGAAAGAGCAGCTTGAAAAAAATGTGCATGAGTGCTTCTGACTGTCTCTTCCGAGGCTGCTGGACAGGTATCCCTAAAGTTGAGGTGTGCAAAGAATGAGGACAAGGCCCACCTGTAACAAATGATATCAGGATATCAGGTGTCACGGCAGCAAGAGAGACTGAGGTGAGGTCACAGATGATCAGGTCATCTGCAGCCACTCGCAGACCTGCAGCGAACCATGGGGCAGGGACTGTGTGCCATCAAGTAGCCAACAGGGGAAGTATGAGGTGTTCTGAGTATGGATTTCCTCTGGATAAACGAGGACTGCCTATAATGTTACCTCGCCATTCTTTCACTTTTGGGGCAACATTGAGCTCAAGCATGCCTTCCCAGAGTGTGTGGATGCACACGTGCACACACACCACGGCCAGTCATTCACTATGACTCTGATCTGCACTATCATCTAAACATTCCATTTTCATCTTCTTGGTAGCACTGTAACTTCTTGCATTCGTTTTTTTTCCCCCTATTACTGGGGCTCTTGGAGGTGCTCCCTAAAACTGGGTATGATGACCCCTTATTGTTTCAAATTTGGCAAAATGGAAATCCTAAGAGATACCCCAATTTATACTCCCCATGTCATACAGCCCCCACACGACACCCACACATGACACAGAACACACCTCCAACCTCCCACATACATCATCTCCATATGCAACCTCCAACTCCTCTTTCATGTTCCAAGTCCAGGGTCACCTCTGTGAGGCTACCCCTGAGTCACACTCTCTCCGAGTTCCCTGTGCTCCTACAGGAATCCATTCATAGCTTCGCTTAATATATTTTATTATGATGATGCTTAGCCTGTGAGTTCTTTGAAGATGAGAAGGGTCCTCTTCTTTGCACATCTAACATCTAGCATTCGTACATAGTAGGTGCTCAATGAATCGTTGTTAAATGGGAGGGATAAATCCATGAAAACCACACAAGTAGGCTCAGTGGTCCTGGGGCTCCTTGCAGCACCAGGATGGAGGCTGTGGTCACAGGACTTGGAGAATCCATCAGAGACCCAGGGAAGTTCAGCTCTGCCTCAGAACTTCCATGTCTAGACCAGAAAGCTGGGGAAAATTGGAGGAGGTTTCAGAAGGGGAAAAGAGAAGCCTGAAGGCAGGGAGATGCTGAGGAGTGACTTGGCGGGAAGCGATCACCACCAGCTGAGTCACACAGAGGTTCAGAAACCATCCTTCACCATCCCCACCCCTGGACTCCCACCACTGCCCTGGTGCTACATGCAACACAAAGAGGTGAGCTGAGCCCTTGAGTTCAGTAGATTCTACCCAGTGTAAAAAACTACACCACCCCACACCCCCTCCCCAACACAAAAGCATCTGGGCAGTCTGCTCAGCCGGCTGCCTCAGGGGCCCCCCCACCAGCTCCCTCCTGGTCTTGTTCGCTGTTCTGGAGCCTGCGCACAATGCTGGTAAGGTCCAGACTTCGAGTCAGCGTGTCCAGAAGCATCTGGTCCTTCTGGACACCCTCCATGAACTCCTCCAGGGACAGCTCCCCTGGTAGAGAGAAAGGGAGCCATGGAGAAGAGGGTGCTCATGTCTCCTGAGTAGGTGTACCAGGGCCCAGAGCTAGAATCTTGCCGCAGGGACAATGCCAGTACCAGGGGGAAGAGGCTGTGAGTGGGGCGGGAAAATGAGCCAGAGACCAAAGCTGGTCCAGGCATCTCTAAAATCCAGGTCTGGGGCTGGGACCCTACACCCTGGTGGTCCCCTTTCCCTGGGGACCCCCACCTCCGCCTTCTCACCATCCCCATTGACATCGATCTTGGAGAACACTGTATCGGTGAACTCCTCCGCACTCATGGTGGAATCGCTGCACGGGTTAATGGCTCGGATGGCCTGGAGGGAAGAAGTGAGAGGGCCCATCCTAACTCCACCTCCGGCGGTGTCTGGGAGGGGCAGTGAGAGCTCCGCTGCTCCCAACCGCAGCGGGGCGTGAAGGCCAGGGTGCTGGGCCGCGAGTGGGCAGTAGCGACAGAGGGGGGACTTGAGAGCTTAGACAGTCACTTCGCGCACGAGAAAACAAAGGCCCAAAGAGGAGGAGGAAGGTGCATCGTGCCACGCAGCTGGTAGGGGACAGCGCTGTCACCGGGATGCTCAGCCCCATCCTGTCCTCTGTCGAGGTCACCGCTCCGCCTGGGGAAGACCTAGTCCACCTGCTCTCGGCTCCAGGCCCCACCCCGCCCCGCCCCGCGCCCCCCCGCCCCGCCCCCTGCGACAGGCCCCGCCCCTGCGACAGGCCCCGCCCCCTGTGCCCGGCCTTACCCGGATGATGGTGAGCAGCTCGTCGCGGTCAATGCACCCGTTGCCGTCGACGTCGTAGAGCTTGAAGTACCAGCGCAGCTTCTGTTCCACCTTCCCCTTGAGGACCAGGCTGAGCGCCGCCACGTACTCCATGAAGTCGATGTAGCCGTCCTGGAACGGGGGAGAGGCCGCCTGGAGCCCACGCCCTGCCCTGCAGAGGCGCCCTGCCTGCCCCAGAGGCTGCAAAATCAGACCCAATAAACACCGGTGGGCTGTGGGTGGCTGATGCTGTCACTTCGTAGACATTTAGGCCGTACCTATCACTGGCTGCTTCCCTGTGCTTCTCAAACTTGAGCCCCTCCAGTTGCTTGTAGGTGGGGGAAGAGAAGCGAATCCCCAAGGGTGGGAGTGTGGCTTGGTGAGATTGCCCAAGCTGGGATGAGGCCAGGAGGTAGGCGTGGAGGCAAGGACAGCCTTTCTCATTCTTTCCTTTACGCTTCTAATTTTCCTGGCACCCACTACATGCTGTGACAGACAGGAATCAGAACTTAGTAAGACAGGAGCCGCATCCTGAAGGGGATGCAACGTTGAGGGCGCAGGTTTGAACCCTGGCGTCACCTTCTGGAAGCTGTGGGATCTAGGACGCAGTATGTCTCCAACCCTTTATTTTTTTCTTCTGTAATAATGGTACCTACTTCTACGGGATTGTCATAGGATTACACGAGTTCATGTATGTAAAGTACTTAACACTGCCTGGCATATAATAAGCACTCAACAAATGTTAGCTATTATTTTACTGTTATTATAAAGAGATCACTATGCTGTCATGATGTGTATTCAGTAGCAACGCATCCAGACAGGCCATTATGGAATCACAAGATAGGAACACCCTCTCCCCTGGAGCGAAGGTGGACGAGGGACTTAGGGTGGTTTTCTGAGGGAGGTGATGCCCTCGTTGAGTCTTGGAGGGACTGGCCATGGGGGAAAGTGGCACAAGACATTCGTGCAGGACATTTATCCAGGGTTCTCCAAATGTTCACCAACTGACCTGCCAGTCCTACTAAGAGGGTCTCTGCCCACCTCCCCCCAGACCGAGTGAGGCTGGGAGAGGGCAGCCTGTATCTTGCACACAGGCTGGACCCTGTAAGGAAAGCAGTACTGGTTCGAAGCACATGAACTTGGTGTCCGGTCCCTATTCTTCCACTTATTCACAACCATGACTCTAGAACCAGGGAGTTACTGCGAAGCAAATTTGGGGTCACTCTGAAGAGCTTTTTAACAGGCAGAGGTGAGGGTGGAGATGGCCTGCCTCGTTCAGTAGTGAGCTCTCTGTCATTGAACATGTACAAGCAGCAGTTAGAGCACTGTAATTAGAGATGGAACTGCAGTTGGGCAGGACGTCCTCTGATCTCTCCTGGCTTGGTGATGGCCTTTTGCCTTAACCCCTGTGAGCCCCACAGTGAGTGTTGTGATCACAGTGAGCATCTGTTTGCTTTCCATGTTAGAGGGCTTTCACACAGGCCTCAGCTCAGCTCATTGCCCGACCTGATGGGGGGCTCAAATGTTAGAAAATTTTAGTTTTAGGTAACAGCTATAAGGTCAGTAATCAATGTATGTAAAAAGCTATTGTTTCAAGAACTAGAGGAATGACCCACCTTGACTCCAGGTAACCATAAGCAGTTCCACCTTTGTAGCTCAGGAGGACTGCAAGCAATCAAGATAAGCTAGCTGATTGATAGCTTATCAATCAGCGTGAGCTGACCACCACCGGTAACACAAAGACCATGGCCCAGAGCACACAGATACCACCCAGGACCCAGATGGAAAAATGCTGCAGCTTTTATCTCATTAACTTTTTCCCTGAATTCCAAACCCCTTACCTACACCTTTCTTTTCCTTATGAAAAGGATATGTTTATAATGAAATGTAAAACAGCCTGTTAGGGTGCAAACCCACTGTCTTCTTGGATCACTGACCATCTGAACCAAGTGCCCATAAAGATTCAATCCCTGTCTCTGCATATTGGGTCTGGCAGATGACAGGCAGCACGAACAATGCCTTTTTGGTTTCAGACCCAGCTCCCAGGACTGTTGGGGGAATAGATGGAGGGCCCTGGGCAGCACGGCTCAGAGAAGCCCACAAGGAGCAAAGGAGTTTTCCTCTGAGCGGGGGACTCAGGGAGAAGATGCTTTTGCTTTTCTTTTCCTATCTTTCTATATGGTTGGAAATTTTACAATGTACTGTATTACTTTCATAATTTTTTAAATGGCTTAACAGGACAGTGAAAAATACGGGCTTTTGTTTCAGAAAGACCTAAACCATGTCTTAGGAAAGGGGTAAACTTGGACAAGTTGCATAACCTCTTTGAAACCGTTTCTGCAAATCTAAGATGTGAACACAGTTGGGGACAGTTGTGTTCCTAGTTTTGGTATGGCCCTGGCTGGTATGGCTCAGTGGAGTGAGGATCAACTTGAGAACCAAAGGGTCACTGGTTCAATTCTCAATCAAGGCACAGGCTGGGTTGGAGACCAGGTCCCTGATTTGGGGCACGAAAGAGGCAACCACAAATGTTTCTTTCCCTCCCTTTTTCTTTCCCTTCCCCTCTCTCTAAAAATAAATAAATAAAATCTTAAGAAAAAAAAAAAAAAAGATTGTGGTATGGATTAGATTCAGTAAAATTGCTACAACACTAACTTCTTTTTAGTGCTTCCTGTGCTGAGTGTTTTATTCATTTCACTCATTCAATCTCACAACCACTCCCAGGAGGTGAATATTTTGGTCCCCATTTTCAGCTAAGGCAGCTGAAGAGAGGTTAGGCCACAGCTAATACATGACAAATTCTGGCCTAGAAACTGAGTCACCTAAGTCCTCCATGGAGCTCAGATGCAGGGATGGTGAAGGTCCACTGACTCAGGTGCACTGTGTGGCTGCCAGGCACAGCCAAGCCCACATAAAACTTCAAAATAAGCCAAGCATAGGCTTGTCCCCCAGGTCACATTCTCACACTGCTGTGCTCCCCAGTTCTGCTCACCTAGCACTGCCCTCTTTTAACTGAGGGGCTGGCAGACATTTTCTGTAAGGAGTCAGATGGCAAGTATTTCAGTTCAGACAAAATGTAAACACATGTGTGTGGTATGTGTTCATTTATAAAAATGGGCCCTCGGACCATTGTTGGCGCACCCCAGTTTTAACTCCCATCTGTAACAAATTTCCTGCCTGGCCTGCTAGACTGACCTGTACCAATGGTGCTCCAAGGGTGATCTAGATTGCTCATCTCCAGGAAACACTTTAGATCTTATAAAGATGCTCTTCAGTTAAATAAATATGTTTAAATTAAGCCCTGGCTGGTAGCACAGTGGGTAAGGTGCTGGCCTGCGAACCCAAAGGTCGCAGGTTCAATTCCCCAGCCAGGGCACATAACCAGGTTGCAAGCCAGGTCTCCAGTTAGATCTGTGGCTGGAGGCAGGTGAAAAGCAACCATACACTGATGTCTCTCTCCCTCGCTGCCTCTCTCCCTTGCCCTCTTTCTAAAAATAATAAAATAAAATCTTTAAAAATAAATAAAATAAAATAAATTAATGCTATTATGAAATGCAGAACTAACCCATAAACTCATGACTTTTCATATATTCATTCACTCATATAACAAACCTTTATTAAGCACCTACTATGTTCCAGACACAGTTTTTTGGAGGATACCACAGTGAATAAGACAGATAATTGTCCCTGCCCTCATGGAGCTCACACTCCAGCAGGTGAGACAGATGATAGAGTGGCTAAATGTTTCAACATTGTGTATTTGAAGATAAGAAGAGCTCCAGGAAGTTGGGGGGTGGGGGACAGAACTAGGAAATGCAGGTGTAAGGGCTAATTCCAGCTTAATCGGGTTAAAACCAGGAGATTAGGGCAGCTGTCAGTGGGAAGGATACATCTGAGCAGGGACTTGCAGCAGGGGAAGGTGTGAGCCAAGCAGAATTCTGCAGAAAGAGGGCCCCAGGAAGCACCAACACCCTTAAAGCAGGGGTGTGCATGGCATAATCCAGGAAGCCAGGTTTGGGGCAGTACAGGGGGGCTTGCATGTGACAAAAATTGAATGATGTGGGTTGCCCCTCCCTAGTGTCATGCATGTCATTTTAGAGGGTCCTTTGGAAACATGTCTTGACCCAAAGGGTTTCCTTAGTAGGAGAGCAGCTGAGCTATTTTGGTGCATTAAGGTGTAAGGTATTGAGGCTCTTTCCTTTCCTGTTGAGGAAATATTGCTGCTTCTGGCGGGGGATCCAGCATCCTGACTCCAGCCCTCCTGGTCTCCATGCTCTGGGCTCCAGTACTCTGCTTCCTTGAAGGGTCTCCTTCAGGATAGCCCTTGGGCACCATGACACTGCCCTTGAAGCTGGGACTCAATGCTCATAATCTGCTTTGGCCCCTTGACTCCAAATATTAGCGAGTTTTAAATAGTCTCTGAGCCCCAGCTTTCCCTAGAAGCCATACCTACACTGGTGTTTGGCCCACTGGGCAGTGAGGCAGCTGGGGAAGCGTGTGTCAGCCTCTGCTGGCTGCGGAGGGCACATGACAATGCATCAACACAACTCACCTTCCAGTGAGTGCCGGCTGGGTGGGGACCAGCCAGATTGGGGAGATGAGTTTGTGGGTCTGGGTTCTTCCACCACTACATCGTGACTGAATTACTCCAAATAAATGGAAGATTTACCATTGAAAATCAACAAATATCCTAACTAATGTTCCCGACTGATACAGGTGAATAACTGGAGGCTGAGGCAGGAGAGGATGGACTCAAGGTTCTGCAGCTGATAAAAACTAGGGGCCCAAACTCACAGTGTCTCGCTCCTTTTCCAGTGTTCCTTTTAGCTTATCTGCCAGTCTTCACCTGGTACATCCAGGTGATTACTCGGAGATGCACAAGTTGACCCCTGTGCAGACCTTCAACCCACTTGAAGAAAGGTGAACAGAGGTCCCCGGGCATTTTGGAGTTGAAGTAGCCTGGATTCCCCAGTGACCAAGCAACCCTGCCTGTCCTCAGGTCCAGTGTCCACAGAGCATCAGGGGTGACCTAAGCAACATGGGCCTGCCCATCCCAGGCCAGCCAGGGTGGGAGCCTCCTCACCCTGCTCTCCACTCTCCGTCCCTCCTTCTGTGTACTCATGAGGATGTAGGGCCTGTGTAAAGGCATCACATATAGCACCAAGAACTTAATAGGTTAATGACTGTCTTGTAAGTGTTCACGTTTGTTCTTGAGTAAATTAGAATGTGCATGTAGGAGAGGCACTCAGTTCAGCCTGTGAGTACACACCTTTGGACTGCTTTACCTCTGTCTACAGAGCCAGGGCAGGGACAGCCCAAGTCATTCTGAGCCCCCAGTGCCTGCCTGACTCACAGTAGGTGCTCAATGAATGTGAGATTGATTGAATCTCTAACAGTGACATTCAACCTCCCAGATACACAAAGAACTGTGTAAATGAAGTCCCTCCTCCAATGGACCCTGCTGCTCTCACATTTGCTCCCCAACTCTGCTGATTGGGACTCCCCAGACATCCCTCCAATGGCCCACACCCAGGCCCCTGCTCACTTTGTTGAAGTCAAAGGTCTCGAACATCTGCTCCACATACTGGCTGGTCGATGGGCTCAGGTTCTTGAGGCCAAAGAACTGTCGAAACTCGTAGAGGGTGAGCTGGCCGGAAGGGCACTCGGTCATGAACTTCTTGTACCACTGATGGCACTCCGTGCTGCTCAGCTCTTCCACGGACTTACCCTCCATTACGTTGCCCATTGTCCAGGCCTGCAGGACGCTGATGCCCAAGAGGGACAAGTCCTGTGCCCCACTGCTCCTGCACAAGGTTGGGGGTGGGGGGCTTAGCTTTTTAGAACTGGGCCGTCCTGGCTCACAGGCCTGAATTCTCCAGATCTGAGCAAGGAAAGGACCTGATGAATCAATGCAGGGAAATGTCAGGAGGCAGTGAGCAGAAGGGAGGAGAAGGTGATGGGGGCTGAGCAAGCCTGGGGATGCCAGAGAACCAGCAGTACAAGTCCCCACTAAAGCCTTGCAGCCAATGTGGACTGCTCTCTGAGGAAGAGGAGTGAAAATAGAACAAGCCTTAGAGGCGCACAGGTCCAGGATTACAGCCTTGAGCTGACGGTGAGAGGATTTTCTTACCCAGTTTGTAGTCACCTTATCCCTTCTTATCAGGACAGAGTGGGTGGGCAGCCAGAAGCTGTTGTGACCCTGTGACTGCCACCCCCTTCTCATCTGCTCTGAGTGGGTTCCTCCCTCAGACACAGGATGGAGGTACACATGAAATAGAGCTGGCTCCTCTTGCAGTGGTGGGCCAGCTGTGGGCTCTTGGCAGGGCTGCTGCGTAGCTGTCAGGCTGTTCCCTACACTTGGCCATGGCAGCTGAGGGGTTCCAATCCCACCACAGGTAGCTGACATAAGAGAGCATGGGGTGCTACAGAGTGTGTGGGCTTCCAAGGCGAGTCCTAAGCAGGCAGTAGGAACCCCTCCCACAATAACCGGCATAAGCATAGCTAGTCATGTGTGCCCACACTCACTGGCCCAAGTCTGACTACACTCTCATATTCTTGCAGGCTGCGTCTTTCCCATCCTGGGAAGCTTTGAATTTAGCCCTGCATCTGACTCTGGGATTGACACCATCACCTTCCAGAGGCATGGGAATAGGGAACATTGCGTGCCTAGTGGCCTGGTATGTGTGTGTGTGTGTGTGTGTGTGTGTGTGTGTGTGTGAGTGAGAGGGCTGGCACACATGTGCATGATTAAACTGCTACCTGCTGGTCCCAGAAAGTTCCCAGGCCAAGCCTTAGAGCAACAGCTCTCTCTGACCCCTACTGGGATGTTCTCTGACCATAGGCTTAACATTAGTTCATTTATGGAGCCAACATCCACGTGTGCTTAAGCTGGATGCTACTGGGAAAGTACAGAACCAGCACTCACTCCGCCCTGCCTCTTCCCCTGATTTTCCTCCCTCCTTTACACGTGGACCCTGCCTGTTTCCTACCTCAGCCAGAGGGAACCACCACCCACATCTCTGCTTTCCTAGCAGGCACTTGTTGTGTACTGATGCACAAGCACAAAAGTGTCTGTTATGCCTGAGAAGGGGTATCTTTTGGGGGTGGTTTATTATTGCAGCTAATCTATCCTCTCGTGACTGATACAAAGATTGCAATGTTAAATACTGCACAAAATGTCTTTCCAGCAGCACCAGGTTTGCCCAGCTTTTCTCAGGCATTCAGCTCCATGCCTGGTCCTTCCATACTGCAAGGCTGTAAGGAAAGGATTCTCTCCTTTAAAATAAATGAATAAATAAACACACTAGAAAAAGAGAGGTAAAGGGAAAAAAAAGAAGAAAATATCAGTTTGTTGTTCCATTTATTTATGCATTCATTGGTTGATTTTTGTATGTGCCCTGACCAGGGATCAACCCCGCAACCTTGGCCTATCAGGACGATAGTCTTACCAATTGAGCTACCAGTCCAGGGCCAAGGAAAGGATTTTTTGTCTTCAGGCTGCAAAGCACTATTTCTTCAGAGTGAAGACTAAGGAAGATTTTCATATATATATGTGTTGATATGTAAATGTACTTATATTTACATAAATTGTATAATAGAAATATATAATGATATGTACATATATTTATGTATATTTATATAAATGTTATACAATCTGTTATATATAATGTATATTAGATATCAGAGTACATAGATTGTATATATATCTCAGAATTGGCAAAGTTATGCTATAATAACAAACCACTCTAAAACCTTGGAGGCTTAAAGCACCACAAGTTTATTTCTTGCTCACACTTCTTTCTGGATGACCTTGAGCAAGTACTTTAACTTCCCTGAGCCTCAGTTTCATTATTAAAATAGAGATAACAGTGCCTGTCTCATAGGGCTGTTAAAAGGATTAAGTTAATTATAATAATACTATATGGAAAGCATTTAGAACAGGTTTGGCAAAGAGTGAGTGCCCCAGGTTAGCTACCAATTTATTATTTTGTATCAATTACAGTGGCTGGCATGCTAATGATTTTACATTTTATTTTCATTTTTGATTTTAGAGAGAGGGAAAAGAAGGGAGAAGGAGAGGGAGAGAAACATTGATATGAGAGAGACATTGATCAGCTGCCTTCTGTATGCACCCGAACAGGAACTGAACATGCAATCCAGGCATGCACCCTAACCAGGAATCAAACCAGCAAGCTTCTGGTTTTCAGGGCGATGCCCAACCAACTGAGCCACATTGGCCAGAGGCATGCTGTTGACTCTAGAATCTAGGTGCAGTTACATTGCATCTTGGGCATAGCAGTGACCCTAATTCAGCCAACCATGTCTCTTGTCTCGTTAACGATGGTCCTGGACTGTGTGTGGGGACAGACATGCAACTCTCTTGCACTGACATCAACTAGCTATGGTCAGGCTCTAGAGAAGGTAGGGACCTTCATTAAAACCTTACAAGATCCAACCCCATTTCCAACTCCCTACCCCTTTGCCTGCTTCTCCTGAAGAAGAAAGAGGAGGAGGAAGAGGAGGAGGAGGGGAAGGAAGGTGAGGAGGAGGGGAAGGAAGGTGAGGAGGAGGAGAGAAGTGAGGGGGAGGGGAGGAGAGGAGGAGAAGCCAGGAAAAGCAATTGTTTTCTTAGCCTCTCTTGCAGCTAAGAATGGCCATGTGGTTCTGACCAAAGAAATGTAAGTGAAAATCTGCTGTGTCCTCTGGGGAAACTTTACTTTCCTGATAAAAAGTGATACGAGATGAACCTGGTGTTGCTCTTCTCCTGCTTTTGGCTTTGAATGTGAATGTGATGTCTAAAATGTAGCAGCCAGTTTGAGATCATGAAGTAATAGGGAAGGAAAGGCCAAGAAATGTCAACCATCATTGTTGAGCTGTTGAACCCATGGCAATAAGCAATGTCTCTCCCCAGAGTTCTGGTTGTGTATGAAAAAGAATCCTCTCTCTATTTAAATAAAAACAAACTAGAACCCTGAGGCAGTTTGAGAATGGAGGCATCGGGAAAGATGATGGTTCTTATGCAATTTTGTGTGAAGAATGTCAGGCTGTTGATCCTAGGAGGGTTCCATAAGAACTGGGCAGAAAGCAGGACCGGAGTCCTGGAGGTCAGTTCAGAGATATGGCCCAGCTCTGTCAAGGAAGGATGGTCACCAACTTCCAACCATCGGGAACAACCTGCAGCCACAAGCTGGGCCCACTGTCTGGGAAAAGAAAGGAGTTCAAAGTGGTGGGGATCTATGCCCCTAGACACAGCTCAGCCCCAGCAGCCCTTTCTCAGATGAGTACCCGCTTTCAATAGCTCAGGATACATATGAACCACCAGAAGCAAGACCCTGGACACCTAGAGAGGAACTCTCTTCCCAATTGACCAAGATGCTCCAGAGGAAATGAGCCAAAGAGCTCCTTGTGAACTGGAGGAGACTGGGAGGGCAGCTTCTCTGTCTCTACCTCATGCAACATCTGCCAGAAATTTCTCCAGGGTGGGAATGGGGTGGGGATATATGTGCTCTGGGCTAGGTCTGCCTTCTCAGATCTGTTCTCCTCGCACACTCGCCCCAATGCAGTTGTCTTCCTTTCCATCACAAAAACCACTGCTTGATCTCTCTTCCAGTTCTGCAATCCTTCTTGCCCATTGTCCTGAGCATTAATCCAAAGAGCTCAGAGCTCAGAACATTCCTTAGAAGATGAGAAAGAAAGACTGAGATGAGGTGACATTAACACCATTGCCCCATCATTTGTTGTGCACCCACGACCAGAAAGAAATGACCAAAAAAATACCAAAGTGCTCATTTCTAGGTCATGGACTCACCAGTGTTTGGTTGTTTTTCTCTTTTCTTTTCTTTTCTTTCTTTCTTTCTTTTTTTTTTAAATCATTGATTTTATTTATTTATTTATTTATTTATTTTCAGAGAGAGGGGAAGGGAGAGAGGCAGAGAGGGAGAGAGACATCAATGTATGGTTGCCTTTCACCTGCCTCCAGCTACGGATCTGGCTGGAGACCTGGCTTGCAGCCTGGTTATGTTGCCCTGGCTGGGAATTGAACCAGTGACCTTTGGGTTTGCAGGCCAGAGCCTTATCCACTGTGCTACCAGCCAGGGCCTCATTGCTTTTATTATTATTATTATTTCTGTATTTTTATTTTTAAAAAATGTTTTAAAGATTTTATTTCATTATTTTAGAAAGAGGGGAAGGGAGAGAGGCAGAGAGGGAGAGAGACATCAATGTATGGTTGTGTTTCACCTGCCTCTAGCCACAGACCTGATTGGAGACCTGGTTTGCAACCTTGTTATGTGCCCTGGCTGGGGAATCGAACCTGCAACCTTTGGGTTCGCAGGCCAGGCGCCTTATCCACTGTGCTACCAGCCAGGGCTTTCTGTATTTTTAAATAGTTCATAATGAACACATGTTGCTCATATAATCAGAAAATAGTTGTTTTTGGAAAAAGAAATCAGTAGGTCTGTTGTAGCTCTCCATTACATAACGGGATTAATTTAGGGTACCTTGGCAGGGAGGAGTTGGGATAGGCCAGCTCCGATCAAGCTCTCCAAGGCATGTTTTGTGAGGAAGGGCAAGGAGGGCTCCGTCACTGAATTGGCGTGGGGTCCAGGCCTGAATCTGTGTCGTTTCAGTCTTAGCAGGCCTAGGGTTTGGAAATGAAGGAGTCCTTCGGCTCATCTTCCCATGTCCTATTTACATCATCCCCACGCTTCACATTCAGGTACAAATACCACCTCTTCTGGGAAGCCTTCCAAATCTGCAGAATTCACCTGCCTCAATACACTCACATTTTGCTTCTGTGTTATATTAGTTTTCTATGCTGCATAACAAGTTACCACAAAGTCAGCAGCTTAAAGCTCTACACTCTTATTTTCTCAGTTTCTGTGGACCAGGAGTCATTCATGGCTTAGTTGGGCCTCTGCCCAGGGCCTCATAATACTGAGTCGTCTGGGTTGTGTTTTCATCTGGAGGCTAGACTGAAGAAGAACTCACTTCCACCTCACTGGGGTTATTGGAAGAATTTGTTTCCTGCAGCTGTATGGCTGAGGGCCCTGTTTTTTTGTTAGATATTGCCAGGAGGCCACACTAAGGTCCTACAGGCTGCCTGAAGTTTCTAGAAGCTGTCTACAGTTTGTTACGTGGGCTCCTTAACATAGCTGCCTGTTTCATCAAGCCAGACAGGAGACACTCTCTCTAATCTGCTAAAATGGAATCTTATATAATGTGACCTAATCAAGGGAGACACATTCCATCATCCATCACCTTTGCTGTACTCTGTGGGTTAAAAGCTAGCCACAGGTCTTGCCCACTCAGAGGAAAGAAATTATACAAAGGCAGGGGTGACAGAAGGTGGAAATCAGTGTGTTTGTGTGTGTGTGGGAGGGGGGGGTCACCCTAGGGTCCATGACAACATCCACACTTCACCATAACATAGATATGACATTCAGTTCTTTCTGAACTTATAAGCAGCTGTTATTGCCAGCCTGTCCTTAGGAGTCCAGAAAGTTCCCAGAGGGCAGAGACCATGGTCTCATTCATCTCTTGCATCCTCCAGCACTGATACCATGGATTCCACATGCTCCTGTGCTTGTTATTCTGTTTGCCCTCCTCCCTGCTCATTCTGCACCTTTCTCTGTCCACTGTGAGTCTAGGAGGCTGACCCCCATGGACTGGGTGTGTCACCGGGCTCCCCTTGCCCTCTGGCTTCAGGCTGGGTTCATCCATTGAGAAACCCTGGAAGGAGACAGGACAGTGGAAAAACAAGGGGGTGGTTGTTTTCTTCTACCTTCAGCCGCAGCTCCTGCCAGAGCTCCTCCCTCCAGGCTCCTGGAGCCTGCTGCCTTAGGAGTAAGAAGAATAGTTGTCACTCTCTCTGGGCACATCACCAGTCCCTTAACCTTCCCCCTTCTCTGTGAATAGTCCCCTCATTAACCTCTCCCCAATGACCTTTCTGGGAGTAATATTTGACTGACAGGGGCTGGAGCAGAATAAGATATTAAGTGAATGTGTGTGTGCATGATTAAAGAAAGCTAAAACAGGATGGAACTTTTAGAAAACATCTACTGCATTCAAGTCACCATGCTAAACGTGTTGAATAGGATCACACAGCTCTGTGGGAATTGGGTGCAGACAAATAACATTCTTCTTTTTTAATCTTCACGTGAGAATCTGTTTATTGATTTTATTTTATTTATTTTATTGATTTATTTTTTCTAACGTATGTTGCCTTTCACCTGCCTCCAGGTACAGACCTGGCTGGAGACCTGGCTGGAGACCTGGCTTGCAGCCTGGTTGTGTGCACTGGCTGGGAATTGAACCAGTGATCCCTGGGTTCGCAGGCCAGCGCCTTATCTGCTGTGCCACCAGCCAGGGCTGTTTATTGATTTTAGAGAAGGAGAGAGAAGGTCGATTGGTTGTTTCCCATATCCACCTTGAACAGGGATGGAGCCTGCAACCTTTTGGTGTGTGGGATGATGCTCCAATCAGCTGAGCCACCTTGGCCATGCCAGACAAATCACATTCTGAGGTTGATGAAAATTTTATAAATGGTGATGGACAGAGAATTGACTTGGGGTGGTGAACACACAATACAGTGTACAGATGAAGTGTTGTGGAACTATGCACCTGAAACCTGTATAATTTTGTTAACCAGTGTTACTCCAATAAATCCAATAGAAAGGGAAAAGAAAAAAAATTTTAAGTGGTGGTACGAAGAGTCTTTCCACCCCATCAGCATGCTTTTGGCCTGTCTTTAAATCTCTAAGGAAGGCATGGATGGAGCTGGAGACAGCCCTTGATTTTAGTACCTTCCCTTGTGCCCGCACAATTCCACTGACAGACAACTGGCTACCTCAGGGTGCAGGGCCCCATCAGTGACTACAAAGCAGGGTGGGAATAGAACCCCCAGTTTCTCCTTCCTCAGTGGCCCCTCTCAGTCCCACTCTCTAGTTTCTCCCCAAAGACACGGATGCCAAATCAGGGAGAACTGGAATCCATACCACGGCCTCCAGGAAGAGGTGAAGACACCCGAGTGGGCACAAAGGGAGGCCTTGTGGCTTCCCTAGGCCGATTTGTCGGCAGGAATCCTTCCTGGGACAGGTGCCATACCAGAGTGAGAGGGTCCACCTGACACCAAAGAGAGGGACAGGGGAGGCAAGTGACGGAGGTGGAATCAGGCTGGGAAAAGACTGGAGAGGCCACAAACCTAGGCCCCCTCCAAGGCTGCCCCCACCCCTCATCCACTCGTCTGTCCCGCAGAAACACAACAGAACCCTGAGCATTAGTTCTTCCCCCTCTGGGGCCATCCCACCCAGATCCATGTGGGACCTGGGCCAGCTTCTTTAAAATGTCCCTAGAACCTTCCATAGAGGCTGCTCTACCGAGGGGAACCTCAAGGGGGAGACCATTCTTCAGTGGACAGGAGGTGTGCTGGCCTGGCCTCCTCTGCCCCTAGGACTGTCAGGGCAGAGATGCGTCTTGTTCATTTTTGCAGCCTGAGGACCCAGCCGAAACCTGGTATTCAGCAGGTGTCTGTGGATGATTGATTGGATGGAGACTAAAGACTTTTGGTTACATACAGATGGAAAACTTGTATTTGTCTCTGCTCCTTTCCAAAATCCCACTACAATGTCAATTTTTAAAAAGCTACACATCCCTAGAAGCGAAGAGAAGGAACACAGCAGACTAGAGGTTCTAATAAACTTACAGAAAACAAGAAACAGAGGAACAAGCAGTAACCGATCCAAGTGCAGAAAGTTGAGACCTAAATGTTTTCAAGGAGCAGGGAGACGTGGAGGCTGGCACAGTCACAAAACCTATTCCTGCCTCGGGAGGCTCAGGAGGTGGGGGTTGAGGCAGGAGAGTAAGAAGCTAGGAAAATTCCTGGGCAAGTGGAATGGGGAAACTGAGACAAGAAAATTAAACAAGGCCAAACAATTTGAGCAATTTACAACCCACTGGTGAATCACAAGACCTTATCTCCCCTAACCAAGGACACTTGAGAGCCAGTAGTGCATACCCCTCCTCCCTGACCAGAGATACAGAGCTTCCCTGGCCATAAACCACAGGTGTCGGGAAGAGAGGAATGCCTAGGCAAAGGGAGAGATAACATTGGAACAAAGGGAGCAGCTTGGGAGGAAGCTGCTGGGCTCCCCTTTCAGCTCCTCCTCCCCTTACTCCCAAGAGAAACAGCACGTCCCCCTCCCAAATTCCCACCTTTCCCCTCTATAAACACTTCTGAAAGCTCAAGGGAAGGTGGATGTTAGGGTTTTTACCTGCCAACTTCTCAAATGGCTGGGCTCAGACATTAATAAAAGAGCAATTAGAATCTAATACCTGTCTCTGCTTTTGGCTGAGTGGTGACAGGCAGCATGAGCCCTGATCTCAGTTGTCTGGACCCCCACCCCCACCCCCCGTTTCCAAGGGCAGAAGGTGTCCTGAAGTCTGGAGTGCGGGACAAGGAGCAGAAATGTAAGAGGACTGGTGGAAAGTTTGTGGAAGAAGCAACTGCCTCCCCAGACGCCCTCTGCAAGGCAGCAAAACAGGCATCTCAAGGCATCTACCCCCCATTCTGGAGATCTGAACCCAAGAGGCCCTACCTCTGGGCCAACTCAGGAAGAGGAAGGACTGCTCTGAAAACTGGGGAATTAAGGGAAGAGTCAGACACCCCCAGCTCCAGCTGCTTCCTAATGCTAGCTCCTCAAGCACCCACAACCAGGCAGGAGAGACTCGGCACAGATGTCAAATGGCCTGATTCCATCCTGGATCACCAGACATTCGAGGGAAACCTTGAACTTGAAAGAGAGCCTACAACTAGCAGAAAAACCTGGAGCCTGAGCTGTGAGGGTAGTCTTCAGGAGGGCCTTAAGTCTTCAAAGGCATCAGGGAAGCCTGGTCACTGCAGTGGCTGCTTGTCAGAGTCCCCAGACATCCTGTCCTGTTATCCCATCCCAGCCCCAACTTCGTGTGCTCTAGAAGTATGTGCCACTGCATACCTAGAATGAGAGGTAACCTCTAGAAATGAAACCAGTTGGATCCACTCAGGGGTATGCTGGGAAATACTTCACTGACTCTCTGGAAAAAGAAACTCCAATTTGTAGGTGTGTGCTGGCTTTCATGGTGTGAATACTCCCACGGCCAACTTCAAGCTACCAACATGAAGTTGCTGATTGTAGAGTTGGGAGGACAGGCCCACAGCTGACTTTCACAGGCCTGTCAGAGCTAGTTCCAGGTCACCACGCATTCACCCTGGTTGGCAGTGACCAGGGACTCAGGCCACTGCTATGTGCCAAATACCCTCTGCCTTCACCTCTTTTTCCATGAACTATGGCCCACCAGCCTAACCAACTTTGAAGGCAGCTCTTCTGGACCAGAGGAGGCACTTAAGATGGGAACTCCATCCCCCACCAATAAACGGCAAGTTGAAAGTAGAGGTTTTATATAAACCTAGGCCTGGAGAGGAGGCCCCTTGAGACTGGGTTCACTCCCTACATCACTTCCCCATTCTCCAGTGGCTGCTTCAGCGTGGGGTGAGAGGGCTCAGAAACAGCTAGGGTTGTGGTCAGCAGACGTATCGTTTTCTTGCCCTTGGAGGGGCTGCCCCATCAGAACCATAGGAAGGTATGACCAGCATGGGCTTTGGTTAGGACTTAGGCTCTGAAGGGGAGTAGGGGTTCCTTTCTGGGCAAAGGGATTAAGAATCAAGTCCTGGCTGGTAGCATAGTGGGTAAGGCGCCAGCCTGTGAACCCAAAGGTCAAAGGTTCGATTCCCCAGCCAGGGCACATAACCAGGTTGCAAACCAGGTCTCCAGTCAGATCTGTGGCTGGAGTCAGGTGAAAGGTAACCATACGTTGATGTCTCTCTCCCTCTCTGCCTCTCTCCCTTCCCCTCTTTCTAGAAATAATGAAATAAAAATTAAAAAAAAAATCTTAAAAAAAAAGAATCAAGTCCTTCCGAGTCTTTAGGCTTCTCTGGATTTAATCTAGCTGTGAAACACTCCTATAACCTCAGTTTACCCATTCATAGTCCCCATTCAGATGCCAGGGAAAGGAAGAACAAACTTTAATTGCCGTCGAGGAGAGGGACCTCCCTTTACCAGTGTTGACAGTGGGCGTGACACAGCTGTCCTAGCCCAGACACGGTCCACTGCCCCAGGACCAGGGATCACAGACATAAAGGGGACAGGTAGGGGTTCCTGGCTGGCACAGGACTAGGAATGCCACAAAACCACGTTTGCAGGAGGCACATCTAAGTGCTTGCGGGTATGGTCAGTGTCCCGATGGTACAAGTAGCCACACGTAGGCTTCTGCAAGGTGTAGAAGGGGCTCAGGGAGTTGGAGTACTGGGAGGTGTAGAAATTGAACCTGAGCTTGTCCGAGTTCTGGCCCCTGGCGTCCACCACCACTGGCACATAAGCTGCGGCCAGAGTCTGCTCACGGTCCTGCTTCCACGACCGGAACAGGGGAGCCTTCATCTTTTTGCCTGTTGGTGTCTTTGGCCCATAGCTGGGTAGTGAGGGTTTCTGTGCATCCTGGAAGGAAGAAAAGAAGCGGTGAGCTGGGGTATGGCACACTGGTACGTCAAGTGCTAGGGCCAGGAGCAGGAGGGGGAGGTAAGGGGCCACCGACCAGAGCCCACAGAACCTCCTGGGAGGACAACTCTGCTGGCTGTGGAGACAGACACCTCCAGGAGGAACCTTCAAGGTTCGATGATCCGGCCCCTGCAACGCAGACCTCCACTGGCTTCTTACGACCCTCTGTGAACTCAGAGACAGGGAGCCTGGGATCACCTTCAAACACCCCTGCCATTCCTCCCATGTCCGATGCATCTGTCGGTGCCCCCAGGTCTCCTCTGGCCTGCCTCTACCTGCCCCCTGCCACCCTTCCTCTCTCCTGCAGGGTCACCATAGCTTGCTACCCATCTTCCGGCCTCCTAACTGCCTTTCTCTTTAGCCTGTGTTTCACACTCACACTGAATTCATCTTCCTGCCTTATAGCCAGACTGCATGGCTCTTCTCAAGTCTCTTTTGGTGTCTACTACCTAGAGAAGAAAGGCCAAGGCCCCCAGCCTGGAAGGCAAGACCTTTAAGGATGGGGTTCCCACACCTTGCATCCCAGCCTTGACTTCCATTGTGCCAATACCTATTATCCCCTGGCCATTCTCCTTCCAGGCCGCCAGGCCTTTGCTCAGGCAGTCTCTCCAGTCTGGCTTGCCCTCCCTCCCTTTCATCGGGGAAATTCCATCTCTCCATCTCACCCTTATCCTTGACATAACAGCCTCCAAGATCCCATTCCTTTTTTTTACTCGAGACCAAAGTATTTATGAGCACACAATAACCACTGGCTCACGTGAGCTGAATTCTAATAAGGGGTGCTCCCCCTGTAACCAGCCAGCCTGTTCTATTTTAGAACATCTCTCTTTGTTAAGTGTCAGCTGCAACCATGCCTGCTGCTCGGACCATGCTGGGTGAGACGGTGGAGATCAACCCCTCTAGGAGGTCCCTGTTGCCATCTATCACACTGTCCTGACATTGCTTTCTTTCTCCGTCGTCGCTCTCCTTGGCTGTCCTCTGACTTTGAAGCCCCGCGCTATCTCCCAGCTGCTGGGTGCCCGTTTCACTCGGGACCTTCAGAGCCACGGCAGGCACACAGGATGAGATGCCTGTGTGCCTGGCTATCTCTGCCCGGCTTCCCCCGCCACAGCTGTCAGGCGGACCCATTTCTTCTCTGTGGGGATGGGATGCGGCACCCCCGGAGGACTGGGAGGAACACCTAGCTGTGGAATGACTGGATCCTGAGCCCACACCATTTCACACAAGAAATCCCTGGGACTCCCGTCATCATGTACACGCCTTCGCATTTGATTTACAAACTATGTGCACAACTCCAACAGCGCAGAGCTTTCCTCAGGCAGTCTCTACTCCTATGTACTCAGGAGTATATTGAATGTGCCTCAGCTTTGCAGTTCAACATTCTCCCTATCCTTCCAAGCCTCGGATGCTGCACCCCTGCCCCCTTCTTACCCTCCTCTGTGCTTCAGGCACTTTCTGGGATGTGATCCTTTGCAAGGCTAGGATAAGGGGAAGGCAAGTGTATTGATTTTAAGGAGATGCTCATTCTCCGAGTTGTGCAAGGGCACCAATGAGTGTGCTTCCTTACGTTTGGCACCCTGGGTGCTGTGCTTGCTCCAACCTATTCCCAAATTGTGGTCCTTCAGGCTTCTGTAATGTTCCAACAAGCCTGCAAAGGGCTCCCAGTGGTCAGGGCCACATCCTAGTCACCTCTGCGTCCCTGGAGCGGAACCCAGTGCTGGCATACAGCCAAGCTGGAGAAGGACGGGAATGAGTATTCAGCAGCCTTCCAGACTCTTCCAGTCTCAGCCCTGGGATCCGGGATGACAAGCCGAGGCGCAAGCACCGGTAAAGAGCTATGCTGGAGGTCATCAGCATCTTTCCTCACCAGTGGTGAGGAGCAGAGTACCAAAGTAAATGGGTTATCTCATCGAACCCTCACATTAACCCTTTAAGGGAGGCACTGTTATTAATCCCATTTATAGTTGAGAAATGGAGGTTAGTTACATGTTCAGGGTCCCGTATCTGGCAAAAAGCCAGGCTGGCATTTGATGCAGGCTTGACTGACCCTAGGGTCCACACCTTGTACTCCATGACGGTCCCCTGTCCATTGCACTCTGGGAACAGGGCCTATCAAGCCATTTTTGCCCTCATTCCACCAACTCCCTGAGCTCCCGACAGGTGTGCTGGGTGGCAGGTGGGCTGCCAAGGCTGCCCTCTATAACCCCAGGCTCACTAACCAGCCAGGTGGCCAGATTGCCCAGCTGGGCTAGGACACTGGGGTTCTGATTGCTGGGGTCTGGTTCTGGGTTCTTGGACCCTGCATGGACAGAACGATGCCCTGAGAAGTATAAGGCTTATACTATGAATTACCGTCTCCTACTAGAGCTGAGGATATGACAAAGATTGCTTGCTTCATTCATTCATTCAAAACTACCCCTCTTGCATGCCAGCTTTCGGGTGCGCAAGTAACAAAGACATCACCAATGTGAGCACAAATCTGCGGATGAAGCCCTGTAGAGCAGGGCTTCTCACCCTCAGCACCGTTGACATTTTGGGCGGAATGATTCTTGTATTTACTTATTTTTTTATCCTCACCCAAGGACACTTTTTTTTCCCCCCCATTGCTTTTAAAGAGAGAGGAGGGAAAAGAGGAAGAGGGAGAGAGAAACATTAACTGGTTCCTCCCATATACACCTGGACCAGGGATCAAATCCAAAACCTAGGTACTCGTCTGTGCCCTTACCTGGAATCAAACTTTCGAACCTTCGTTTACGGGATGACTCTCCAACCAACTAAGCCACACGGGCCAGGGCTGGGCTGAATGATTCTTTGTGGCTGGGGGGGGTGGGGGGGTGGTGTTGGCGTCCAGTACACCACAGGTGGTTAACAGCATCCCTGGCCTCTATTCATTCTACCTACCTCCCAGTTGTGACAGATGAAAATGTCCCTTAACACTGCTAATGAAAATCAACTGTTACAGAGTCCATGATAATCTCTTTATCAACAGTGTGGAGGTTGACAGTCTAGCTCAAAAGAATCTTAATTTCCTGGGCCACAAAAGTGGCCCAGGTTTCTTCCTATTAAGCATGACTCTGAGGATGTGGGGTTCTGGCCATCCAGACACGGCAAAAGAGCTCAGCCTGCAGTCACAGAGACAAGGGAACCCAGAAGCACCAGCTCCTACCTGCACCTGCTCCTCAGCCTACCCTCAGCCACTTGAACCTTGCATCTTAGGCTTGAGAGGCTGGTATCAGGGGTAATAGGGGCAAGATGCTTTCAGAATGGTTGGGGATCTTACCAGAGACCCCACAGAAGGAAGAACGGCACTCTTCGCTAACAGATTTGAGTGTCTATCAAATACCAGGTACTAATCACTCATTTTTCTGCAAAAGCTCCTGAGAGCCTTTAAGATGCCACTCCCAGTTCCAAATGCAGAGACCAAAAACCAAGGGGTGTCTGAGTTCATGGAAGTAGTGAAGTGGTGTGTGAGAACTTGCAGAGGTCCCATGACTAGTGACGGGTGAGCTTGGGAACCAGGAATGACACATTCTCCTCCCTTTGCTGAGCTCAGGCCCTGGCTTGGGCTCTCCTGCCTGGGGTCTACCAGCCATCTAGAGCCCACCTGCTGCTTCCGGAACACTCAGGACCCTGGTGGAGGGAGCCCAGGGCCCCAAGCATATCCAGGGACAAGACTCTCATAGAAACTGGGACAGAGGGATAGTTTCCAGAATGAGGAAGAGGAGAGCAAGAGGAGGAAGAAAGAAAGGAGGAAGAGAAGACTCTGGGCAAGGGAGAGGAGGAAGAGAGGAGGGAAGCCCAGGGAGCACAAGGCTTGCCCTGCCCCTTTCAAGGGCCTAGGGAGGCTCCAAGTGACTAACCTCAGAGGGCTGAGAACACCCCATCCCTTCCCAGGGCCCAGCACACAGGCAGCTTGGGAAGGAGGGTGCGGCTGAGATTGCATACTTTCTAGGTTAACAGCTGGTTTCATTTAACCATTTCCTCCCCAATCAGGTCCTCCCTGTCAAGTGCATGTGTGTATGTGCGTGTGTGTGTGTGCATATGTGTGTTGGGGGGAGGGATTGGGGGCGGTAATGAGGGTGTGACTTTAGAAAAATGGTTCACAACTGGGGCTGATTTTTCCCCCAGGGGCCATTTGGCAATCCTAGTGACATTTCGACTGTCACAGCTGGAGGTGCTGCTGGTGGGCTGAGGCCAGGGATGCTGCTAAACTTGCCCCAGTACACGACAGCCCCATACAGAGATCAGCAAACAATGTCAGTAGTGCCCAGAGGTTGAGAAACCCTGGTTTGGAGGTTAGAGTAAGACCCCTTCTCCCCTATCTGCTTCCTACAGCCCTGGCTTAACCCTCCCATTCCACAGGGGACAATGAAACTTAACAGGCAAGTGGAGGGTCCCACCAGCCCCTTCCCTCCCTACTTCAGTTAGGGTTTGAGCTAGAGCCAAAAGAAAGAATCTGAGTAGAACCCCCTCCATGCCCTGCACCCCCGCAAGCAGAGCCCAGCAAGGCCTTTTGGACAGACACAGGTGTGTGTTTGCCCCTCATACCAGGGCTGACAGTGGGGAAGAGGATGACTCAAGAGGGAGACCTCATAGGAGATATTACTATAGGACTCCTGGGAAGAAACTTCAACCTCTCAAATACTCCATGTCCCCTGGCACATCCACCAGCCTGACCCATGCCTGACATTCCCCCATGAGCACCTCAGTCTGGAAGAAGGTCTCTTCCCTGTTGAAATGCAAATCAAATTGGGTGAGGCCTCTGGTTAAGTGTCAGGCACCTGGTTCTGTGGAACGTGCCTGGGCCTTGGAGGTTGACGGCCTGAGCTCATGGCGTGACTCTGCCCTTACAGGTCGGGCAATCTTGGTCAAGTGGCTGAACCTCTTTGGGCTTCAGTTGCTTCATCTGCAAAATGGGGATAATAAGGCTGTTTATCTACTTCATCAGTTTGCTGTGGGGGTGCGATACGTGCAGGAACTATGCAAACACAATGCAAATGGTCATTATTATCAGCCTGATTTTGAGTACACTCTTCTGAACTCTTATGAAAGTATGTTTGCCAGCACTGGGGGCAGAGGGATTGGAAGGGCTTAGGTGGGGAGGGTGCAGATAGGGCCAAAGCTTCCTCATGAGGCTGTGTGGCTTGCGGGCCTGGAGTTCAAATTCCAGCTTCACCACCTAATAGGTGCCTGATGTTTTGATATTTACAATACTCTGCACCTCAGTTTTCCCACCTGGCAAGTGGGAATAATCTACCTTATAAGGACTTAATGAGATATTTGATGTAAAGAGCCTAGACCTTTCATGTACTCTAAACTTTAGGTATGAGAAAGGATAATGCAAACTAAGAGTCCAGGAAGTGTTTCGGGGAAATGAAGGGGCAAGAAGAATCAGAGGAGTTAAATGGCCCACTTTCTGCTCCCACCAGGCCCTACAGCCAGGGAACAAGAGTTGGTCAGTGATACTGCCCTGAAGCCTTTTGTAAGAAGCCCCCAGCTCCTAGCTACACAGGTGGGCCAGGTTTCCTGCCAATCAAACTTCTTTTGGCCTCAGGCTGCCCTAATCTAGCCCTGTGCTGTCATCCCACCTGGTTCATCCTTGACCACGACCTTCCTTGGTGGTAAGATGGAACTTCTGGTAGTCAGGGGCTCCAGGGCTCCCAGGGTCTCTTGGGAGGCTACTGAGTGCCAAAGTGGGGAGAATTGGCCTGAGCAGTGACATTGTGATGCCGCTTTGACAACACAATTCCTTCTGTTTCCTGAGGCAACACGGGGGTGGGGTGCGGTAGGGCTGAGAGCTAAGGTTTCAAGTCCTGGAAGGGTCTTTTAACCTTGACACTGACTCACTCTGCAACTCCCTCTTCCCACAGTCTCCTAGGACTGCTGAACTGTGGGTAGTGGGGTAAGCAGAGAGAGGAGAAAATCATCCTAGTTACCTGGGTATCTCCAGAAGTCCTGATTTCCCCCCAGGTGCCCAGCATGTCCTAAGAGACCACTGGCAGGAAAGAAATGTACCCAGACAACTCACCATTCTCTTTCTTCCTTTCTCTTTCTATCCGCCCTCCAAATTACAGAGATGATGGATGAATGGAGGTTTCATGCATGAAAGAGTGGGAGAGCCTCGTCTCTTGCTATCTTTTCTCTATGCAATAGCTAATTTCTTAAACATATTTTTGTCTCTACCTTCTGAGCCTTTGCATATATCTGTTCCCTGTCCTGGACTACATTAAATAGGGAGTTAGGAGATGCAGGGATGGATGGATGGATAGGTAGGTAGACAGTTGGCTGGGTGGGTTGGCCATGAGTGAGTAGATGGATAAATGGTCAGCAAATTGAGAGAGAATAGGATTGCAGACCCAGGAGTCAGACTTTTTGAGCTTGAATCTTGGATCTAATATTTGACTTGTTGTATAAACTTGGGCAAGTAATTGGCTTCTCTGTACTTCCGTTTGGTCATGTGTAAAATTAGTGGACTTAAGGTCCCTATCTAATAGAGTTGGACTAGCACTGAGGACAGTGCCTGGCACCAGATAAGTGCACAATAAATATTAGCTATTATCATGTGTGGGTGGGTAATTGGATTGATGGGGGGTTGCTAAATGGGCTCTCCTGTCCTCATCTTCAAAAACCAGATCCCCCTCCCTAGGGTACCATATCCCAACACCAGACTTGGTGGACACCTCCCAGGAATGTGTCAGAAATACTACATGTAGAGAGATCTGGGCTTCTTCTTGGAATTGAGCGGTGGGGGCCCAGGGGTGGACCCAGGGGAGGGAAACAGAGCAAACTGATGACTTCCTGCCCCTCTCCACGCTGGCTTGGACTGGGTCCAGCAATTGTTTCCTTCCTGGCTCTGTGTCAGCCCCAACTACTGGTTCTGGGTTGGACTTTGGGGCCTATAGGCAGGCTGGGAGTTGGAGTGTTGATGACTTGAGCACTGTGCCCAGATCTCACACCCTGATGGTAATGACCCCTAATTTCTGAGGATGGGAGGGACCAGGAAGGGAGGCTGGCAGGAAGGATGGGGGAGAAGGGAGAGGAGCAGCAAGCAGGGCTTGCCCCGCAGGAGCCTCTGATATGGCACATCCAAGGCTCTGGGCGATAATATCTTGCTTGAGAGAGGGAGGGGTAGGAGCATGGCACTTTGGGAACAGTGGCCAGCATCCCTGGCTTTGGGGAGAGTGGCTCGAGTCCCAGTCCAGGGCTTGATGGAGCTGTCAGGGAGGAGCCTAGGAGGCTTGGGTGGGGGTGTTTGGGGGTATAGGACACCATGACTTAGCCTAAGAGGTGTTGAAGTGCTGGGCTGGTTGCTAAGAGTCCTGGGTGACCTGAAATAGGTCCCATTCCATCTCTGGGCATCAGTTTCCTTCTATGTACAATGAGAATATTGGTCCCTTCACTTTGTACATTTGAAAGAGGGGGAATTGAATCACTTCCTGAGGACTTCAGGCAGGGACCCTCCAGACTGACCATAGGACTGGGCCCTGCCAGGAGTGTCCCCATCCCAGGCTGTGTCGCTCTCACTGTAGGAATTGCAATAAGAGGCAGTGGCTTAGGAGACCTTCTTTTGGAAGGCCTTACTACCTGAGCCTTATCTGTCCTATTTGTAAATCACAGGTTAAGATCATGGCCTCTGGACCCACTCTGCCTGGTTTTAAATCCCAACTCTTCTTTCGTAAGTCATTAACCTCTCTGTGCCAAAGTTTCCAAACTGCAAAATGGAGCTGATAAAAGAATTTCCTTGGAATGCCTGTTGTAAGAACTGCAGGAGTTTAGAGCAGTGCTTGCTACAAAGTAAGTGGGAAAGTTATGTTGTTTTCATTATTTCTAAACTTCAAAAGACATCAATTCAGTCCTGCCTCCTGAAGCCCCCCTTTCTCTGACTTCTCTGCCACAGTCCTCACACGATCTAATTCTATTTATCATCAAAGCTCCTGGAAGGTAAGAACTGTGATCTGTGCCCACAGTGCCCAGTGGGTGCTGGGGAAGGCTGAGGACAGGTAGTGAGACTCGGGTTGGCTTGGCTCCCAGGAGGATCCACTGACTGGCCCCATGCCTTGCCACACACACAGCTTCACCCCTCCTGCCCTTTCTGCTGCTGAGGTGCAAGAAGATAGTTTTAAGTGTCCTGCTACTGCCTTGCTCTAAGTAGGCCTGGTTACGTGACCCCTGGTTCTCTAAGTAGGCCTGGTTCTCTCCACCCTGACTTACCTGCTGTGTGATTTGGACAAATTACTGAACTTCTCTGATCCTTATTTTTCCTTCATTGGACCTCAAGTACAGGAGGCTAAGTTATTCATACATCTTGATTCACGGTGCATGAGGGCCTCCTCTCTCATTGTATTAATTTCTCCTCTTTATTTCCAGTCTCCAACCACACTCCCCACCCACGCCAGCCAAATGATACTAAATGAGTATCTTCATGTTTATATGTTTTTGCAAAATACACATATTGTTGATTTCTATGCAGGTCATTTTTTTAAAATATTTTATTTTATTATTTTTAGAGAGATGGGAAGGGTGAGAGACATCAATGTATGGTTGCCTTTCACCTTCTTCCAGCTGCAGATCTGGCTGGAGACCTGGCTTGCAACCTGGTTATGTGCCCTGGCTGGGGAATCAAACCAGCAACTTTGGGTTCTCAGACTAGCACCTTATCCACTGTGCCACCAACCAGGGCTGCAGGTCATTTTTATTTATATGAGTGGCATTGTATGTTTTAGGTCTCATTCTGTTTACTTCCATTGCTCCCTACTGTTTTAAGATCCATGCAGCTCCACGAGCATCTAGTTCCTTGCTTCCAATTAGTGTGTAGTTCACCAAGTGCATTCACCATGTTTTATGCCTCTGCTCCTCGAGAGATGAACCCCCCAGGTCCCTCCAATTTCTCACTACCACAAACAGCACAGTGCTGACATCACATTCATGTCCCACTGCAAACCTGAGTGAAGGCATATTCCCAAGAGCAGAACTGATTGGCTGTAGAGCTTGAATAAACATCATTTGGAGTCTTCTTTCCTCTATCCATAAAATGGGTGCATTGCACCTTCTCTTGCAGGGCTGACTTGACAGGTTAATACATGCAATCCACTCTGGGCCTCAACTCTGGACCCGTGCCTGACACAGAAAGATAGATGCTCAGTGAATGGTAGATGTGGCCACTTTTCTTCCCAGGTCTCAGTGTGGGGCAGGGGGTGTGAATGGAGAGAGGGAAAGAGAGAGATAAGAAGTGTTTCCAGGGTGCTCAAAGTCCCAGGTCAAGAGTTGGTCTCCAAAATACGTGAGAGAAAAGATAGCAAGAGAGAGGCTGTCCCACGTGAGGCACTGCTGATCCCCAGAGGGTAAGGTAAGGACTGGTCTTCAGTGTTAAAGGCTCCTGCAACCCTAGTGCAGGGCCTGGTTCAGAGGAGATGGCTGTGCCCAGGGAATGCCATTGCGTCATTCCATTTCTCATCTCTCTCCTCAGAACCAGATGTAGCCTTCTCACACAGAAAGTACCATTTTTTGTTCTGCCTCTGTTCTGCCAGCCAACTAGCTTTTTAACCAGATGTGAAAATGCATGAGGTGTTGCATCTCACTACCCATTTGCACACTGAAGAGACCAAGGCTCAGGAAGGCTCCTCAGTTTCATAGGTGAGTGGTGGAAGTGGCACTAAAATTCACATCTCTAGGACCCTCCTCCAGTACTCTTAAGAAAAAGGACCGCTCTAGCTGGTGGCACAGTGGATAAGGCTCTGGCCTGAGAACCCAAAGGTCGCTGGTTCGACTCCTAGCCAGCGTATATAACCAGGTTGCAAGCCAGGTCTCCAGCCAGGTCTGTAGCTGGAGGCAGGTGAAAGGCAACTATACATTGATGTCTCTCTCCTTCTATGCCTCTTTCCCTTCTCCTCTTTCTGAAAATAATAAATAAAATCTTAAAAAAATAAAATAAAAAGGAAAATAGCATTCCGTCTGGCTGCAGCCATCAGGTAAGCCAAGGTGGACACTTAGAACAAGTACATCCAGGAACGATGGAGGAAGAAGCAGCCCGATGTGATGCGCTTCCATCTCAGGGTGCACTGCTGGCATTATTGCCAGCTCTCTGTGCTCTGCAGGGCCCCTGCCCCACCAGGCCAGATGAGGCTCGGAGGCTGAGGTACAAGGCCAAGCAAGGTTATGTCATCTATCGGATTCTCGCGTGTGCTGCAGTGGCCACAAACTCCCTGTTCCTAGGGTGCGACCTATGGTAAGCCTGTCCACCATGGTGTTAACCAGCTCAGGTTTGCCCAAAGCCTTCAGTCTGTTGCCGAGGAGTGAGCTGGGCGCCACTGTGGGGCTCTGAGAGTCCTGAATTCTTACTGGGTTGGTGAAGATTCCACATACAAGTTCTTAAAGGTCATCCTCATCCATCCATTCCATAAGGCTATCAGGATTCCTGACACCCAGTGGATCACCAAACCAGTCCACAAGCACAGGGATGTGTGAGGGCTGACATCTGTGGGCTACAGGAGCTGTGGCCTTGGAAAGGGTCACAAGTTCCACCACACCATTGGTGGTTTCCGTCTGCAACTTGGAGAAGACACAACACTACAGCTCCACAGTTACTGCTAATCTAAGTAATGCTTGTAAAATTTTTACCTAATAAAAAATTTAGGGGAAGAAAAAGGGAAAATAGCCTGGCTGGTGTGGCTCAGTGGACTGAGTGCCAGCCTGCGAACAGAACGGTTGCTAGTTCAATTCCCAGTCAGGGCACATGCCTGGGTTGCAGGCTAGGTCCCCAGTTGGGGGTGTGTGAGAGGTAACCGATCAATAATTCTCTCACACATTGAGGCTTCGCTCCCTCTCTTTCTCTCTCTTTCCCTCTCTCTAAAAATAAATGAATAAAGTCTTGAAAGAAGAAAAAGAAATGCACTCCACATTGAACTATGTTCTTTATTATTTGTAGAGTTTCAGTTAAAACAAACAATATTCCAACAGAGCAGACTACTAAAATGTAAAAATCCCCACAAGGTGTCCTGGCATTCTAACTGGATCTTTTCAGCTATCTCTTTCCTTCCCCTCCCTGCCCATTCACAGATACACTTCAAATGTTTATAGTTGCAACCTATATAGAATTTTGGTACATCAAATTCCTTTTTCAAAAACACACATATGCATTATTTCAGATTGTAGAATGTGTTTTATAATGGGATGTTTTTCCTGGTCATCAAGGTGACCTTGTAGACATCTGTCCTACCCTGTCCCCTGGGTCCTGATTCAATTGTCCTTCCTGAGGATCTTTGTTCATTGGCTTTGCTCTTTTGCAGCCTCTCAAGGCCTCCGTTCTGCCTTTGCATTCTCTGTTTAGCATCTCCATGCCCAAATTTAGGGTAGAGAAAAGGGAACAGGAAAACACAGGTGCTGAGTTCCTACCATGAGTCAGACTTTCTTGCTAAATACTTTATTTAACCCACTATCTCACTGACTCTCATAACATCCCCTGTTTTATGGATGAACAAACTGAGGCTCAGGAAGGTGGTAACTCAGCCAAAGTCACAGCCTTGCTAAAACAGCCAGGTCAGAACAGAAACTTATTCCCCAGCAAGAACCTTTCCCACTATATCATGGTCCCACCAACAGAATCCATGTTTACAAGGAAAATTTAGTGTCTCTCTAGCACCTCTGAATACCCCCACCCCAAGGCTGGGCCTTGAATTCCCACACTCTCAGGTAGCAGGTAATGACTTCCCCAAGCCCACTCTCAGGATGTAGGAGTCCACACTAGCCAGATTTCCTCACCTCAGAGGAATGCCAAGGCAGGAGGCCTAGAGCCCACCATCCCTTCGGGCCCAAAGGAACAATCTGAGGAGCTGGTCTGGCATCAGGGATCTCCGGCCTGGAATAAGAAGCTGGACAAGATGACCTGCAGCTCAGTATCATTTGGGAGTTGGGATGACTTTTGCCTGAGGAGAGCTAGCAGCAGTGACCCGGGTGGTGAAGGTGACTCTTAGGACTTCTCAGCTGGCACTTCTCCAACTCCATGTGCACTCTCCTAGCTAGGAGCACGAGGCTTTGTTGGAGAAAAGACCACAAACTTGACAGAGGCCCGAGTTTCTGGGGAGGCTGCCATTCCCAAACCCCATTCCCATTTCACATTCCCAAACAGGCCGGTAACATCAGTTCTTGGAGGTTACTAAGTAATTGCTGAGCAGAGGTTTAATTACAGGATTGGGCTCTGGGCTGTTTCGAGGGGAGCCTGTTATTTGGCTGTTTTTTTCCCAGGGGAGCAGGTGTAAGGTGTTGTTATTAGATGGAGTGAGGACCAAGCAGCAACAGCACCGGGTGCTGAGCTGGACAGAGAAATAGGCCCCAACCCTGCCCCAGGGAACTTGGCCTCAAAAGCAGCTAGGCTGACAGGGTGAAACTTCAACTGGGGGTGTTTGGGGGCTACTGCTCACATCTGAACCCAGGCTTTCCAGATTCTCCCCCGAACTCCTCACCAATGTGGGAATGAAACTGGGGTGAAATAGGTGTATAAGGGCAGGTAGGGCCCTGCCATCCAGACTGCACCTCACACCCTTTTGGTGCTCAGACATTACCCTGGTTTCCCCTTTTCTTCCTGTCCCCCAGAGCAAGGGAACCACAAGTGTGGAAAAATAAACAAACCTTTATGGAGTGCCCCTATCCTGGGCACTTCACATCCATTACCTTATTTAATCTTCAGAACAAGCCTAGAAGGGGTGCTGTACCACACCCACGCCACACTTGAGGGAACTGGCTCAGAGGTTCTTCTTCTTTTTATTTTTTTAAAGTTTTTAATTTTCCTGTTTACTATTCTTTCTTCCTAAGAAATATCCCACAATCTAACAACTCTGCTCTTTCTGCTTCTGCCACCAGCATACAAATCCATCCCCACACCCTCCTGCTTGTATCAATTAACCACCTGATCACCCAATCAACTAACAAATTCTACCCATTCCCCCTTAGTCCTTCAGCCTACACTTTCTCCTTCCCTTACATCCTTCGTCCGGATCTTAGAGGAACACCCTTGAAACATAGCCATTTACCTGTCACCCTTGCCTGCTCTCTACAGCCAGCGTGTCTCCTAAATCATGCGGGGATCTTGTTAAAACAAAGATCCTCTGCTGTCTACCTTAACACGTCAGCTCACTGAAACTCATAATGACCTTAAATTAATAGCCTGTTTTACAAATGAACAAACTGAGGCCCAAAGAGGTTGCCCAATGTCTGGGATGGGGCCAGAGTGTCTAGAGTTCTATTAAGATCCAAGGTGATACAAATGCTACTGGCTTGTGGACCCCATTTCTAGACTAAACTCTTCTCCCTAGTTATTTTTCTTTAATTTTTAAAAACCCTCTCCCAAGGATGTGTTTATTGCTTTTGGAGAGGGAGGAAGGGAGAGAGAGAGAGAGAAATATCAATTGATTGTCTCCCATATGTGCCCCTACAAGGGATCAAAGCTGCAAACTTTTTTGGTGTACAGGATGATGCTCCAACTAAGCGAGCCACCCAGCCAGGGTTCTTAATTTTATTTTTTTTAATTTTTAAAAGATTTTATTTATTATTTTTACAGAGAAGGGCAGGAAGAGAGGCAGAGAGGGAGAGAGATATCAACGTATGGTTGCCTTTCACCTGCCTCCAGCTACAGACCTGGCTGGAGACCTGGTTTGCAACTTGCTATGTGCCCTGTCTGGGAATTGAACCAGCAACTTTGGGTTCGCAGGCTGGTGCCTTATCTACTGTGCCATCAGCCAGGGCGGGCTCTTTAATTTTTAAATAGGAAATATATTTATTTGTATGGTTGGAAATTAAAAAATAAGGCATTCAGTAAAAATTCTCCCTCCCATGCCTATCCACCCATTTGCCCAGTTCCAGTCTCCTCTACCTCCCAGTACTTACTTTTATTCATTTCTCATGGATCTTTCCAAAGTGTCTCTGTGCCAATACCAACAAATAAGATCCTACTTATCTTGCCCCAAATGGTAGCATACTATACACACAATTTTGTCAAGTTTATCGGTTTATCTTGAAGATAACTGGACACAGCTGACTCGTTCATGTTTAGAGCTGCATTGTTATTCCAAATGTGTGAATGTGCCATAATTTATTTCATCAGTTGTCTCTAGGTGGACAATTTGAGTTGTTTATGATCTTTCCAGATGACCTTTTTAAGCCTTTCCACTCTAGCCAACCTTGCTGGGACCTCCCTCCTATTCCCCACTTCCAGGCTCCACTATCCTGAGCCCCTGCAGAGGTCTCCACAGCTGCTGCACGCCCTCCCCAGGTCCTCCATTGTACGCTAATTGCTCCTCCTCTGAATCTCTAATCCACTCCTCCTCTTCATTACCTCCCCATTCTTAACCTCTCGAAGTAGACTAAAGAAACCTGAACTCAGGTACCATGCCTTTGATTTCTCTGGATCCTTTGCAGCCCAGAGCTGGGCACACAGCAGTTCTCAAGAATATTAGTTACATAGTGGAAGTTGCACATGAATGGAGCCACTCAATGAGGGCTCTGCTGGGGCTGGTTGTGAGTGTAATTACCCAGGAGCAACCCAAGGTGGGAGGAACCTCATACCTCAGAGGTCTCCAAGAAAGAATCCCTTATCTTGCACCTGAGTGTCTAGAGAACGCGGGTGGGCTGTGAAGATGTCCAGAATGTGATAGAGCATCTGGGGTTCTCTTGAGCCCTTCCTGGTTAGACAGTAGGAGGAACCATGATGTAGAGATAGGAGAGTGGAGGGATGGATAGCATGGGTATGTGAGCATGCCCTAGAAGGAGCTCCTTCCCTTCTCTATTAATATCCTTGTCATCTTTCATGGGCCAACTCAGGTTTCAATTCTTTCAAGAAGCCTTCCTGGATTTCTCCAGCCCACACTGACCTCCCTTCTTCTGCATTCCTGCTGTGTGTATTAGTGACAGCCATCTCTATTCTGTACTTAGTCATCATGGCCTGCCACCTTGAATCATGTAAAACTCTATCTCCCTAATGAGACCCAACATTCTCTATCGTAGAAATAAGACTTCTCTAATTCTTTTATATCCCCATGTACCCCAAACCTTCAGCACAGCACTGGGAAATTGGGAGAGCCTCCACAGATACCCCTTGAATGAATGGGAGTACCGAGGTGGTGGGTTGGGTGAAACTGAGTTGACTACAGGCATGTCTCCAACCAAAAACATTTTGGGAACACCTCAGAGCCACAGTCTCTGTAGACTGTGAGTCCATTGATGCTGGAGCAAGTTAAGGGGACTTTTCAAAACTGTCACTGTTACAAAACAATAAACAAAGGCATAGGGTTGTACTAAATTGAAAGATTAAAGTGGCATGACAAGCAAATGCAATGTGTGAATCTTGATTAGCCTGTGGATAAAAAAAGATGAAAACGGGCCCTGGCTGGTGGCTCAGGGGTGAGGCTCCGGCCTGCGAACCCAAAGGTCGCTGGTTCGATTCCCCAGCCAGGGCACATCACCAGGTTGCAAGCCAGGTCTCCAGCCAGGTCCGTAGCTGGAGGCAGGTGAGAGGCAGCCGTACATGGATGTTTCTTTCTCTCCCTTTCTTCCCCCATCCCCGCCCTTTTCTGAAAACAATTAATAAAATACTTTAATTACAAAAAAAAAAAAAAAAGATGAAAACGTCTTTTTGGGAGATGATAATAGTGACTCAATGTTAAATTTGATGACTGTATTGTGGTCACTTAGGAGGATATCCTTATCGTTAGGCAACGGACACTGAAGTATTGCTTGGGCAGGGAGATGTGCTATGACATCCACAACTTTGAACCTTCAACAAAACCTAAAAATAACCGAGAGAGAACGAGGGAGAAAGATGCAAATGTGGCAGCATGTTAACAATTGGTAAATCCAGAAGGAATTTACACCACTACAAGTGGTCATTTTACTGGTCTTTCAAATTTTTCAAAATGAAAAGTTAAGGAGGAAATGCCTTCGGTACAAAGAGAGATACCATTCCAACTACCTGGGAAAAAATCAAAGGCAAACCATGGCGGGGGGTGGGGGTGGGGGTGTTTGCTGTGCCGGGAGCCAGCCATGGGCCACAGCACCAACTACCTGGGACAGATCCTGGTCCCCAGCCTTCCACTCCTGCTGCCCACAAAGCATCAAAATCTACCCTGTGGCCTGACCCTCCTCCAGGATGGTCATCTGACCTTCTCCAGAGGGCAGCCGCCCCCTGCCTTACCTAGGATGTGACCCCATGAACCTCATTTCCCAGGAGAGTGAGCCCAAACTGAAGTGGGATGGGCCCACCTTGAGTTTTTTAAACTTATATTCACTTAACTTCATAGAAAAAAGATCAATTTGCCATAGGAAAAAAAGCCAAGATTTAGTCACCCTACATTCTCTTTGGAGCTCTGTCAATGAAGACATTTCCCATCTTTGTCATTTAGATTGGGATGCCTGTCTACTGCTTCCCCACACCCGGGGAGGGGTTGAGGTGCATTCACCGTTTTTTCTTAGGTGCGTTTTGTTATCTCCATTGAAGGCCAATGGCCCACATTTTCGAGGGCTTGTAGAACCCTTCAGCTTGCTTTAGCCAGCTGTCCCCCAGTGCTGAGCACAGAACCGTTTCAAAGTTCCCATACTGACCTGGTCATGACCCCCCCTTAGAAGCAAGGGACTTGCCCACTTCCTCCCTCCCCCAGCGAGAGACAGGGTGGAGGAAGAAGGCAGGCGGAGACGTGGGGAGGGGGTGGCCCTTCTCCCAGGCTGGCGTGGGCCGGGCGAGGTCCCCAGCCCACTGGGCCGTGCCAACAATGGCCTGTTGTAGACGGAGGCGGGCAGGAATGCGGCCTGGGGAGTTGGGCGGCCGAGGGGCGGGGCCCCCCTCCCTCCCGGCGGGGCCCCTCCCAGCCGCAGCCTCTTACCTGTGCAGGTAGCTCGCATTTCCAGGCGAGCGGCGGGCCGCACCACCTGTCGCCCGTCGCGCGGGCGGGGAGGACTGCGGGGAGCATGGCCTGGTAGAGTGAGTGCCCCGCGGAGACGGTGCGAGGTTCATTGCGGGCAGGGCAGGGCGACCGACGGACGGTCTTTCCTCGGCGCCCGCGCGGCTTGCGGCAGCATGAAAAAGAACCAGACGGTGCAGGGCACCTTCAGCAAAATCTTTGGCAAGAAACATGCCAACCCCAACACCAGCTCCCTCTACGCGACCAATCCCCCCTGGATTTTCACCCAAGAGGCCCCGGAGGAGGGGACCAGAGGCTTCGGTAAGTGAGCCGGGGGAGAGGGGTGGCTGCCGGCCGCGCTACCCACTCCCGGGCTCCGGGCTGTCGCGGGCGCGGGGTGGAGGGGAAGGGACGCGTCGGAACCTGCGAACCGGCCAGGAAGGAGCTGCCGGGAAGGGGAGGCGGCACCGTGGGGTGTTTCTGGGAAAGGGCAGTGGGGGCACAGGAGTGCGAGAAGGAGGGGACCCTCCCAGTGCGAGGGCGGAGACTTTTGTGGTCCGGGTCGGGTCCGAGTCCCTCTCCCCTGGTGTTTATGTTCCCTCCTGGCTGGAAGTAGGTGTTGCCTGAAGGCTTCCTGAGGTTTGCAGGGGCCCCTCCTCTCCCCGCAGTACTGTGGAGTCAGAAGTGCCCTCCACTACCGAGAGCTAGGAGTGGTTCCTTCAACCGCACCCTTTCTGCTTTCTTTGTTCCCTGCAGAACCCCTTGCCCCCCATTTTCCAGGGTCATAGGTAGGCGGACAGGGGTGGCTATCTGGGTACCCACACACTTGGCTCTGCACAGGGGAGCCCGGGAAAAGTCAACAGGAGTCACTGCTAGCAGGGTACCAGCCTGTGCAAGACACCACCGCACTGGGCCCTGGGCTGTCTACGTGCTCAGATCTAGAAGCCAGAGATGGGAGAGTGGAGGCCGGGAACCACCTCCGGAATGTGAACCTGCCCCCTGGCGAATCTCTGCAAGCATCTGAAAACGCCTTGCCCACCCAGCCCTGGGGTTCTGGCTGTAGGTCACCTTGTCACTGCCTCTTTCTGCATTTTGAATCCTCTGTTACCGAGGAAACCATGTGGGTAGAGGGTTGCCTGTGATCCAAGGCTCTGGACCCATCAGAGCTTTAGCTCACATTCCTTTATTGTCACCCTATTACCATCACTGACCTTTATGGCCACTGTGCCCAGACCCACATTGGATGATGATAAGGCCTCAGCCCCTGCTATTGGATTCAGTTCAGCTCAGCCCCCTAGGTTGTCACCGTGGGGACACTAGCCTCCGGGACAGGTGGAGTAGGGCAAATAAGATAGCGCCTCTCGCTGGTCCAAGGATCCCAAACCATTGGGTGACCAGTTAACCATGTGCCATTTAGCCCTTTCCAAGCCTTTGCTAGAAAGGATTAAGTTCTGAAAGGAGCAGAGAGGAGAGATGACCTCTGATTGCAACTAGCATTTGAACTGAGAGGGAAGGGCCAAGAGCACTTTGCAGAGCAAACAGCAGGAGCAAAGGCTAGGAGGGGCTGGGCGGTTTGAAGGCTCCATTTTAAAACGTAGAGATGCATGTGTGCACCCAAATAGAACTCTCAGAGGCCCAAATACCGCCCATCACTGGTGTAGCAAACATTCATTGATCTGCTTAAGTACAAGGTACCATTCTAAAGTCCTCCTGTTGTTTGACTCGTGGACTCCTCCTCTATCCCATGATGCCGGCACTATTATTCCTGTTTGACAGGTGAGAGACTGAGCCACCCGGAAGCTGAGTAATAAGTCCAAGATCACACAGCTTTAAGTGGCCAAGCCCATATTCTCTTAAATTTATACTTTAATGATTTTTAATAGACATACAGAGTTGTGCAACCTTGCCCACAGTTTGTTCGGTTTTAGAATATTTCCATGACCCTAATATTTCTCTCAGGAGACAGAGCCAATATTTGAACACAGGTTGTTAGGCTTTAAGGACCACATTCCTTTCCAGTTTGCTGAACTGAGTTTTTGGTAGGTGAAAGTGATTTGAGAGGACATCTGCCTAAGAACACACACACATGCACACGTATGCACACCCCCCCCCCCTATATTTTTACCTGCACTGAGCTGGGTGCTGGTGGGGATCACTGCACCTGGTGAGAGAAATGGGGGCATGGTGCCATCTCCAGCCAGCTGCTGCCTTCACCAGCCTGTGCAGAGCTGGAACCCAGGGGCAGCTCCTCCCATTCCTGGGCTGGGCCAGGCTCCCAGCTGACTCAGCCTGGCTGCACCCCGCACATGGAGGGCTGGGAAGCAACATGCCCCCAGCAGGATAAGTCTCCAGGGTTTCTGGGGTGTTCCCCTGGGTGCCAATCAGTGTAACAGAGGTCTTCCTCCCTGCTAAACAGGACAGGTACTACAGTTGGTGATGGGAGGGACCACTATTGGGGATTCTGTGATGAGATGGAGATACCAGATAGGCCTTGAAGTAGCACCTCAGTCAATAATGGGACTAGCTACTCTCTGGGCCTCAATTTTATCTTCAGTTAAATGGGGATGGTGTCCAGTCTGCCTATAGATGACTGCTTGAAGTTTGTATGTGGCAGCACTTTGAAAAGCATTAAAAAGAAATGCCCTAAAGCAAGGATTGGCAGATTATGAACCTGGCTCAAATCTAGCCCATGGCCTATTTTTGTACATAAAGTGTAATTAGAACACAACCAGTCTTGCCCATCATTTGCATATTGTTCAGCACTGAATTCCTACTAAAAATGGCAAAATTAAGTATCTGTGGCAGAGACTATGTGGCCCACAAAGCTGAAAGTATTTACTAGCTGGCCCTTTATCATTGTCAGTTCCTTCCTAACCCTGAGCACTCCCTGCCCCCACCCCCCTTCAGTTCCTCTTCCAGACTTTGCTGCAGACCAGAAGGAACTGAGGTGTGAAGAGCTATCCTAAGGTCTCCTCAGGTCCCTGAGTGTGTGACATTCCCTGCAAAGCTGGCCATATCCAGCCCTTGGAGAACTGGTAGTGGAATGGAGAGGGAAAATCAATGTATGCGTGTGTAAGAGAAGTAAGGAGTAACTGCTTGCTCTGTGGCTACAGCCATATAAAAATCTGTTTGCACAAAGGTAGGCTGGGGGCTGCGGGTCAAATGCGAGCAGTAATGTGAAGGTGGTGACAGATACATTTTTCTTTAAAAATTTTCCTAACACTTATTCCAGAAATTTACTTCACTTGAGGGCTTCACTTAATACAATTTAATTGCCATCCTAATTAAGCTTCCTACCATCATCCAGCCCTTGGAAGGGTCTTAGGCTGCACAATTATTTTTTAAATTCATGAGAAAGCAGAGAGGTGGATTTTTGCAAATCCTAAGGTGAGGATTGAGCTGGAGCAGCCTGAGACCAGGCGCTGGACCCGTTCCTTGTCTCTTTGGATTCATTGAGCCTTGCTACTGCCACCCCAGCCCAGCAAGGGGACACCCTGATTGCTGGGGAGCTCTCTTTTTTCCCTCCAAAAGTAAATCACCTTTATCACAACCACCTAGGACACTTATTTAAAATTTGTATTCTCACCTGAAGTGAGAATCACTAGGCTGGTACCCAGGGTCTGGATTTTGACCAACTCCGAGGTGATTCTTTTATACAGGAAAATTAGAGAATCCTGGAGATTCCTTCCCCAGTTTTGAACCAGGTCCATAATCTGCCAGGTTGGAAGGTAGACTGTTCTCTTTGCCCCTAAGACTGCCTGCAGGTTCTAAACAAATGGTGTAGGAACTGTGACCAGCTCCTAATGAGGGTGGCTGCTATCCCTGCACCTGTGTCTCAGGCCAGGATGAAGGGTGGGAAGCTGTGAACTCCAGGGGCTGAGCATTTATTTATTGGGTTGGCCAAAAAGTCTATATGTTTTTTTTTTCATAAAATAAAGACACGTTATTTATTTATTTATTTATTTTTACCAATAACTAGCTATTGGCTTCTAGTGGGTAAATGCCAGGGGTGCTGTGTGCTGCTAAACATCTTCCAAAGCATAAGACAGCCCCAGCAAAGAATTATTTGGCCAAAGTGTCAGTAGTACCAAAAAAGTTGGAAAACCACATTTGTCATGTTTGATTAGTCACAGCACCTTCTCCATTCACTGCACAAATCTTCTTTTTGCATTTTAATTGTGCTCTTACCCTTTTTGAAATAATAAAGCATACTACGCCAAAAATGTTGCATTTTTTTCCATCTTCAATATTAATATGGCTGCACAAAAATTCACCAATTTTGAAAAGTTTTTTTTAAGACACATTGATATGACAACTGTTACCATATGTACAATTTAACAAAAATTGCTTCAAATGATGTTAAAGTCAACTAAGCACTACTAGAGCTATCCTACGAAACAAAACTAAATGAACTTTTTGGCCAACCCAATATTTCCCGTCAGGGCGGCACCCGCCTGCGGAGAGTCAACCTGTGCAGTACAGTGTAAAGGAGACTGTTGTTTACTTCTGTTCCCTGGAGGTGTGCTGTGGTTTGCTGGTAGTTAGAACATATACACACCCCCTTTCTGCCGCCCCATTATATAAGCTCCTCTTGTCTTCATAGTTCAATTCAGAAAGACAGACCCTTCCTTGACCTCTGCAGACCAGCTACAGAGCACCCCTTCTCTCACAGCCAGCAAAATAATAATAGTATCAATATCAGTTATTTTTTGAACCAGGCACTATACTTAAAAACTGTATGTTTTCTCAATTGAGGAAACAGACTCAGAAGGCTCAGATAGGTGAAAGAACTCCGTCATTTCAGCTCAGGGCAGTTCAAACAGTCAAGTGCATCCTGGACCTTGTTAAGCTCAGATTCTGATGCGGCCAGTTAGGGATGGAGGGAGTCTGCACTTTCCACTGGTCCCCAGGGGAAGACCTTGGTACCGGGATGCAGGACCACAGACCCTGCTTTGAGTAGCGATTCCGCCCTAGCTGGGAAGCAAAGGGCCTCTTTGCTGTGCTCTCCCCCCTCGGGTTCCTCCCCACAAGGCTCCTTCCTCTGTGTTCCCCCCTCCTCTGCTCTGTGGTTCCCTGCCCCATCCCAGCCCAGCCTTTGGTGTCCCCTCTGTCCTTGGACAAAGGCTTCTCTCTGGTGCTAGAGTAAGGCCTGCTGGGGCTTGCTGGGAGAGACTGGCCTTTTCAGGTTCCTGTCACGGGCACCTGCTAATTAGCAATAAAGGGCTTCATTAATGCTGTTATGGGTCACACTCACATGCCCCACCCCCAACTGCTTCCTTGAAAACCTGGGGATCCCACAGTGGCCAAGGATTGGATACTCCACAATAGTCAGCTAGAGCTGGGGGTCTGTTTGGGGGTTCTTGGGTTACTCTGGGCCAAAACAAAACACTCCCCCAGCTAAAGAAAGCCCCTCCCCTCCTAAGTCCCTGGAATCCAATGAGACTGGTGGCCAGTACTCCTGGGGTCATTTGGGAGATCCCAGCAATTTGGGATTGTACATCATCACCCAAGCTTCATGTTGTCCCCACCAGCTTCTCCCTCCTCCTCCAATTTTGGGGCCACTTCCTGCAAAATAGGAGTAATTATCCCCATTGACAGGTGGGGAAGTAGCCTGAGAAAGTGCTCAAAACTGGCAGGTATTACTGGAGGAGCGGGGGTTCTGACTCCTGGGCTCATTTGTTCCTCCAGGCCTCACCCACTTTCACGTTTCACTCTGGAAAATCAGGAGCTGGTTCCCTGCAGTATTTCCCTGCTGTGCTGGCTAATGCCAGAGGGAACCAGATTCTAGAGTTAGGTGCCTGGGCTTGAATCCTGGCCCCTTTTGCTCACCACCCGTGGAAACTTGGGCAGGGGACTTCACCTCTCTGAGCCTCAGTTTCCCATCTGCAAAGTGGGAATAGTAAAAGTACTTCCTTCACAGGTCTGTGAAGGAAACTTGAAATAGTGTCTAGTTCATAATGCAAGCTTAATAAATGTTAGACATTTGCATTTTATTAATAGTTTTATAGTTTGGCCCTGTCTAGGATTTGGGGAAAGAGCTAAATAACTGTCCCAGACCTCAGCCTCCTTGGAGTCCAGGGGCAGCTTTGGGGCTGAGGAGCAAGAACATTTTACCAGGCTTTCAACCCTAAACTCTGAGAAAAATGCCTAAGCCCTGGTGGGAGGCTCCTCCTTTGGGGGAGAAGGGAGAAAAAAGGGCTGTGCCCCCCTCTCAGTTTCCCCAGGGCTAGCCATTTTCCCCACCACTTAACACACATTTACACACACACACACACACACACACGTGCGCGCGCACACACACGCATAGCCCCAGATCAAGAGAACCAGGTCGGCCTGTCTGGGGAGAGGCAGTGGGCCGTATGCATGGGCAAGGCACTGATTATTTGTGCCTGGGGCCCAGCCCTATAGGTCAGGGCCCTGTATGGGCCTGGGCACCCCTACTGCCCTGTGACCTTAGGCCATCTTCACCCACTCTGGGCCTCTTGTCCTCATCTACAAGGAGAATAGCCTCAAGTGCTCACCTGCCTGCCAGGTATAGGTATTCACCCATAATTGCCAGTGACACGGCCTACTTCACGTTCAGCCCAAACCCTTGGTGATAATAAGCATCCCTCTCCATTAATGAGCACAAATTATCTACTAGACATTGTGCTAACCTGTCGCACACTTGATCTCACTCGGCCACACATCAACCCACCCAGTGGGGACCATTGCTCACATAGACAGAGGAGAAAACAGCCTCAGAGAGATGGAGCAACACTTCCAAGGCCCCATAGTTGAGAAGCGGTGGAGCAGGGACTGAAACCCAAGTTCAGGCGAGCTCTATGCCCCTGTTACCTATACCCGCACCTTGACCCCACATCCTGCCTCCCGTCCCAGCTGAGGGCTGGGGCCTCCGGCCTGGGGCTGAGCCCTGGTTGTGGCCCTGTTGTAGCGCAGGCACCCTCAGCCACAGCGTAAATGCTCCTTAAGCCAATGACAGAGTCAAATCATCTTCAAGGAGGCTTGGGAGGAAGGGAGCTGCTGTCCCCAGGTTGAGATCTGAGGTGAAGTCTTCCTGCTAAAACAGGTATGGCACTAAGAATTAGTTTTGAACCAGGTGTTTGGATATTAGGTGGTATTATGTGAACTCAAATCCCGGAGGGAGTGTAAATAAAAGAAAAGCTACCTTCATTTCCTGTCAATCAAAGAGGGAGAAATGTAACCAACCACATGTAAGGAACCCTGTGCCCAAACCTGTCAGAAAGAGGATTTCATTTGGGGGAGAATTAGGGTTCTTTTCATGATCAGGTTTGGGCAGATGGGGGTAGACCTGGATTTTCTCCTACTTTATCACAGTATCATTTTTAGATGAATTTGCCAGACAGAAGCTTGAGTTTTTATCTGAACTATGCTGTGACCCACCTGGGGCTCAGGCTCTGCTCAGATCCTGCTTCCTGGGTCTGCCAAGGCTTCCTGACTGCTGGAATTGCTCCAAGGGTCTCTTAAAGGTGCCTGCCCCCTTCCTCTGGAAGCTTGAGTCCAGAGTGGCTCTCTTTCCCACCTTCTGAACCCCATCGGATGTTCCTCAGCTGCCTCTGCTCCGTGCAGCTAGCTCAAAACCTCTGAGACCCCCAAGGACTCTTCCAGTGGGAAAGGGGCAGGTAAAAGGCAGGCACAGAAGGCATTGCCAAGTTTTAGGGTGGACAAGATGCTAGGGTAGGGCGCCTCGATTCTGATTAAGCGGCCTCGTTGGGTCCTCAAAGGGCAAGGTGTCCAGCCCCCTCTCTGTCACCGCCTTCCCCTCCTTGTCATTCCTTCTTTCTTCCGGTGGTGGTCTGGCCCTTCTTTACCTCCTCAGTTGAGGAGGGGCTACTTTTCAGGAATGCCCATTCCAGTGCCCCCCACACTGTGACCCCAACAGAGTTTGTTTCCTTCCACAGTAAATCCCCAGATTTATTCTGAAGACTCTGTTATCTTTCTCTTTAATTTTGGACCTTGACTTTGAGGCTCAGAAAACCCCAGCCCTGACCTTGAACCTTGGAGCACCAACATACATTTATTGTCTTACTGTTCTATAGGTCAGAAGTCTGACACTGATCTTACTGAGATAAGTTCAAAGTATCAGCAAAATTTGGTTCCTTCCTGGAGATTGTGGGGGAGAATCTGTTTTCTTGTCTTTTCCAGACTTTTCCAGAGGCCGCCTGTGGTCCTTGGCACAAGGTTTTTTGCCTTCCTTAAAGACAGCAATGGCCATCCAAGACTTTCTCACATCACACCACTCTGATTCTGCTGCCGTTGCTCTCTTTCCTTCCCTGACTCCCAGCCACGTATTTTAAAACTGGGAAATGAAACTGGACTTTCAAGAGGTGCCCCAGTCGGAGGGAGCCACCTAGGCCTCCCACCCCTCTCTCCACCACAGCCCCTCCCCTTGGGTGGTGTTTCCAGGGACAGCTGTGTTCTTAGAAAGGATTCCTCCGCTGAAAACACAAACTAACCCGAGACAACAGTACTGGTAGTCAAGGCTGAGTCATGGAATCTGTGAGGTGTTTAGCGGCCCGCCTGTGTGTGGGTCAGATCTGGCTGTGCCCTGACCCCTGCATGGGCTTGGGTAAGCTATGTCACCTCCCACTCCTCCCCAGCCCTGCTCCATGACCAAGCTGAGCCTCCCTTACCCTGCCCCTGGGACCCCCACCCTGTAAATGGTGGAAGAAGTTTGGGAAAAGTGTGCGTAGTGGACCACAGACCCCAGCTTCTCAACTTACTCTGAGGCTTTGGGCAGTGTATTAGACCTCTCTGCGCCCCAGTTCCCTCATCTGTAAAAGAGGGATAATGATCGTTCAACTTGCATGGGGCTGATTTGAAAATGAAAGGAATTAATAATGTATAATATGCCTGGCCCATTAAAATTATTCCATAAGTTTTACCTATTATATTATTTCTACTGTTATAGCCATCACCTGGCCAAGTCGCTTGTTTCTAAAGTTCCTAGTTTCTAAAGTTCCTAGACGCACAATAACAGGAGACATTAATATCATGATAACTCAGCTGCAGAAAGGAGGCCCTGGACCCCAAAGCTGTGCAGAGATTACAGATAGGGTCTGCCTACAAGAGAGGGCTTCTCACCGGGTCCCTGTTTCAGTCCACACCCCACCCCCACTACTATTAAGCCCCAGAAGCTTGATCAGATCTAAGACCTATACAAGCGCTATCTAGAGAATGTCCCAGGAGATTCTGGCGCCAACACCCAGACTCTTGGGAGCCAGAGAGAATCCGGTGGGCTTTAAGAGTAGCTGCTTGGTGTCTCCAGTTATCTCGTTGTTTCTGGTTGAGCCAAACCTGCATTCTCCCCCTCGTTTCCCCTCCCCCTCCCCCTCGCCCCATCCCTAGCTCTGCATCTCCAGTCTCAGGCAGGCAGCCTGGCAGCCAGGACTGGGGAATCCTGTCCCTGGGAACTAGAGTGTCCTGAGATGCTCAGGACACAGGGGAAACTGGCCATTTTGGCTCTTTTTGAGTGATGGGGAGTCTTAAATGTATCGCTGACTCCCAGTCTCTTTTTGAGGAAAACATTTGGCTTTCTTTCGATTTTCCCCTAAAGTCATGGGCAAGAGGAAAAGTAATCACCATTCCTTTAAAGCTCATGTTAGCAAAACTCAGATTAGTTGGGATTTTGACCTTTCTTCTCTTTTTCCTCTGGCTATAGAGGAGAAACTCCCTCATGACCTGTTATGTGTCTGTAAAGTGACACAGTAAGAGGCCCAGCCCGATCCCTGTAGGAAATGACGGTGTGAACCTGAGATAGGAGGTGAAGTTCTTATTCACCTGTGTTAAAGGTCATAGGAAGACTGGTTGAGAAAGTACAGCTGGGTCCCCACACCCTCCCCTTACTGGAGAAACAGCTTGGAGCACAGGACCAGTAACTGAAGGAAGAAGAAGATCCTTTTATATCATCTGCCTGCGGGGCCAAGGGCCACATTTGTTGAGCACTTAAGGGTGTTCTGGCCACACTCCACACACAGTCCTATAGACTGGCACTACCATCACTCCCATTGTACATGTGGGAAAATGGAGACCAGACAGGTTAAGGGATGCAGCCAGTCAGTGGCAGAGCTTGGATTTGTACTGGGTCATGGCAGAGCCTACTGTCCTGCTCTTTCTGCTCTGCCCTCAAGGGTGCATCAAACACAGCCAGGCACCATGCAACCATGGATAGGCTGGGGGTTGGATGAGTCTCCCAAAGTGGGCAGCAGGTGGCCTCATCTGCTCTCCTTGTCCTAGATTAGAAATTCAAACACTTGAGAGAAAAGCCAGCTTGTTCTCCCTCTCTCAGAGATAAGCTTTAGCTGGGGCCTTGGCCAAGCTCCCAGGGCCCCAAAAGAAGGAATGACTGGTGGGAGTGAGGGCTTAAAACTTGTAGGGGGTGGATCAGGAGAGAGATGGCTGCTGGGAGCTGAGAGCCCCAGGAATGCTGCAGAAAGTCCCAAGAAACCGCCCCCTATCCCATTAGCACACACCCCATTGCAGGATCTGAGTCAGGCAGCCAACGGCAGGGCCTGGCTGTCCTCACTAGGAACTGCAGGGCAGGTCAAACTCGGCCAACATGCCTATGATTCCAGCTCACTGTCTCCCCTCACTTGTCTCCTCCAGGTGAGATCTATTATGGAGACAATCAGTTTGACATCGTGAGTGAGTCAGGAACGGCCACACTGAAAGCTCGGCCAAGAGTTCGGCCCCTCCTGACCTTCCTTCCGCTGGTGAGTACAGGTCTGCTCTGGGGTCTTAGGGTCTGCTTGGACAGGCTACCTTGGCTGCCATGGAGGAGGGAGCCCCACCTGACCTAGGCTACTGGGCATCGGCCCCACCCTCTGGTTACTTCCCTCCTTCCTGATGCCAACCAGGGTGGCTACTGGGAGGAGGCATGGCCAAGACTCACAGCAGAAAGTCTGGGATTAGGGTTGTCAGCTCAATCGGTCAAAACCCAGGGAGAGGTTATAGGGAGCTTGTATGCAAAGGCAATGTAGTAGTGGGTACCTCCAGCTTAGCAGGATTTATATTCACCTTCATTCGCAGTGCCAGGCCCTGCATTAGATGCTGGGATGCAGAGATGACTAAGCTAGCATTGCTGATCTCCAGGCAGGTCACTAGTAAATAAACAAACTGTTGGAACATATGGCAGAGCAGTGGCAGTTGATCCAGCAATGGGGATCTAGGAGGACTTCCTGGAAGAGGTGACACTTGAGCTATCTCAAAGGACAAACAGCAGTGACCCTTGGTAGAAGGGCATTTGGGACAGATTTGTTTATGGGTCTGAAGCCATGAAAAAATGAAAACTCCTGCCTGGAGCCTATCGTTGGGCTTTTGTTCTTTAATAAGGGAGACTGCTCTGTGACCGGTTCTGTTTACTGTGATGAGAGTTCCTGGGTTTTCTGGGACAGCCTAAACCAGCACTGTCCAATAGAAAGATCATGGGCATCTCATAAGTAATTTAAAATTTTCAATTTTCTACCTTAAAAGAAACAAGTAAAATTAATTTTAATGACACATTTTGCTTAACCCAGCATATTCAAAAGATTATCATTTCAATATTTAATCAATGTGAAAAATACTGAGATGTTTCACTTTTTTTTTCTCATACAAACTCTTTAAAATCTGTTGTGCTGTACTTAAAGCATGCACATCCCATTTCTGACTAGTGACATTTCACGTGCTCAGTAGCCACATGTGTCTTGGACAGCCCAGGTCTACAGCCTATGTATGCAGTCAGCCCCATAAAATCTGGGTTCAACCCTGGCTGGTGGCTCAGTGAGTAGGCGCTGGCCTGCGAACCCAGAAGTCACTGGTTTGATTCCCCAGCCAGGGCACATAACTAGATTGCATGCAAGCCAGGTCTTCAGCCAGGTCCTTGAAAGGCAACCATACATTGATGTTTCTCTCCTTCTCTGCCTCCTTCCCCCTCCCCCCTCGCTCTAAAAAATAATAAATAAAATCTACAAGAAAAAATCTAAGTTCATTCCTACATGTCTTGATAGTGACAATATTGTAACTGATGTTGATGAGGATTTGTACCACCTAGATCGATGAGCCACCAAATCCTGGTCTGGTCTGAGCCTGTTAGACCTCAGGTGCCCTCACAGCTGGGCTGGACACCGACAGGTTCTGCCCAGCAGTGCCTAGTGCAAACACCTCTTTCTCTCCATCACAAATTTTTTTTTTCCTGGTTTTTCCAACCTCTCCAAAAAGACCATGAAACTCTAAATAGGATAGACTAAGTCTTATATTTTCCGTTCTATATCCACACAGACTTCTGGAAATACAACTTTAAAAAAGCTATTTTCTGCTTATAAAAACAATTCAAAGACATGATAGACAAACACAGAAAGTACACCAGCACCAACAGAAAAGTATAAATCAAATAAGTCAGCCCTTACCTTTGTCTCCAGAGGTGCGTAAAACTTACAGGGGTATAAATGCAGAGTAAATAATTTAAGGTTTTCTGTTTCTGAGGGTAGTTAGAGTCTCTCCCCTCATGTACCCCCAACACAAAAACTCAGAATCACAGCTGTGTGGGCCAAGGGCTGACATACCCATACCTGTTCTGGTTGTTAAAATATTGAAATAAATGGCTGTTGACCCCTGATTGGCTCTTGCTGTCCTGGTTTCTCCCCCAGATCTAAACCAGCAACTAAAGGGTTAATGCAGCACAACTGAGCTTATTCTGTTTGGCTGGTATCCTGGCCCTACTCACCCACTTTGGTTCCCTTTGGGGTCCAGGTCAAGTAACAGCCTCCTCTCCTCAGTTCTGGTTTGAGCACTCTAGTTAGATCTAGTTAGAGCCAACCAGGGCCTGACTTGGGCTATGCTGACCCCAGTCAGGTGGCCACTGGAGGGAGCTTGGCTGGCTGGTCAGGCTGACACTCAGAGGCAACTTTCTGGGGGTGGTCCTTCCAGGCAAGCCTCAGAGCCAGTTCCAGAATAGGGGACTTCTCCCCAGCACACTCACATCTGTAAGTGAATGAACTAGGAGAACGGCCACTCAAAGGAGCTCATCAGGTCCACAGCAGCCTCATTTTACAGAGGCAGAAACTGAACCCCAAAGGGGAAGTTCGCTCTCCCTTCTGTGCTGGCTGAATGGGGAAAGGCGGGTGGAACGGGCTTGTGTGACTGGCCCTATTCCAGCCATGTGTCAGTCAACAGCGATTCCCTATCAGGAAAGTGCTGTCATGAATCCTCATTTTACAGATGGAGAAAGTGAAGCAGATTGTGACAGTAACTTGTTTGAGGTCACACAGCTCTTCAGTGGCAGAGCTGGAATTTGAACCCCGGCAGTCAGGCTCCAGGGGCCAAGTTCTGTTTAGGCCATCCTACTCTTTCCTCCACTCATTATCTAGAATTTTTATCTTCTTTCATAGCACCAGCCTGTGAAACCGCTTGCATCTCTTTGCCTGCCTCTCTGACCCCCTGTTCAGCCGCCGGGGCCTGCTGGGCACTAGGGTCTCTTGCCCCTTTTGGATCATAGACCCTTTGAGCCCATGATGAAACTCCAGGCCACATATGTGCAATTTTGCTTATAATTTTAGTAGAGAACTCTCAGGCCTCTGGAAGCCCACCTGTGAGGCACCTTTAGCTTTAGGAACCTTTGGCCTGATGGCTTATGATACAGAGCAGCCCCATAAACTTTCATCACCTGTTCCTGATTTGAGGGGAGTCTGACTCCTCTCCCTTGGGCCCTGGACCATGTCCTTTGCTTTCTTGCAGCTGGGGCAGGAGGCTGGGAGGAGGAGGAGGAGAAGCAAGGAGACGGAGCTCCTGTGGGTGTGGTGGTTCACACACAGATACACCCTCCCACACCAGCCCCTCCAATCAGGGTGGGTGGGAAGTGACACTGTCCTAACCTGCTGGGCCTCATCCTTCCCTATCCTTCCTTCCCACCCTGGGAAGGTACCCCTTGGGCCCGGCTGCACCGGGATAGGGAGGCAGCAGGCATAGGTCTGGGAAGGCCCATGCTCTTTTCAATTTTTTTTTTTTATTGTTGTTGTATTACATCCATCCTCTTTTCAATTTTTTAAAAAAGATCTTTATTATTTTTAGAGAGAGGGAATGGGAGAGAGGCAGAGGGAGAAAGAGACATCAATGTATGGTTGCCTTTCACCTGCCTTAGGTATGGATCTGGCTGGAGACCTGGCTTGCAACCTGGTTATGTGCCCTGGTTGGGAATTGAACCAGCGACCTTTGGGTTCGCAGGCCGGTGCCTTATCCACTGTGTCACCAGCCAGGGCCTCACGCTTTTTCTGAGCTCTGTCTGGACCTAGGTCATCTTCCTAATACACCCTTACTTGTCAGTGTCCTACACAAGCCGGCAAAGGGACGGTGAGGGAAGAGAGGGCAAGATGGGGGTAAGGACAACAGCAGGTGCTCTGCTCTCTCCCTGGGGCTTCCTCACTCTGTCTGAGGTGGTGAGTTCAGAGGACTAAGAAATACCTCCTCAGGCATCCAGCAGCCATAGGCAAACTATGAAAAGGACCTCAGTGAAGATCAATCCTCATGGAAGAGAGGGTCTCCCCTGCTGTGACTTTGTGTTAAAGTAATTCCCCCAATGAGGGTCAGGAGGCAGCCCCCCACCCCCAGAAGTCAAGCCCTTCGACACAAGAAGCGCTGCTAGAGCTCTGCTTCCGCCCCTATAAAGGTCAGCGTCCCAGCCCTAAGAGCCACCCCACTTCCTACTCAGAGCTATGATCCCAAGCATCAGAGCTGGAGGCTCTCAGTGCTCATCTGGATGTGAAAACGGGAGCCCAGGGAGGGGAGGGTCCTGCCCAGTCACACAGCTCAGTAGAGCAGGAATGGGACCCAAGTCCGGTCTTCTCTCAGTCTGTGTAGCACTGCCCACACCGGGTGGACCTGGGCTGAGTCGGGGAAGGATCCCTTCTTTCCATTCATTTCTGCCTCAAGAGGAAACCAGGCCCAGTCCTCAAGCCAGAGCCTGTGCATAGTTTTCCAGAGCCAAGTCGATCAACAGCAGGTTGTGGGAGGGTTATATTTCTCTCCGGGGTTCCCTCTTGTCACCCCTTAGTTTGAATGAAACCATCTCGAGGGTGATGCATGTGAGGAATTAAAAATTATGTGTCAATGTGGCAAGTATGGGAAAACTGGCCAGACAGGTCCTTAGGGGTGCCCCGGGCAGTGAGAGCTCCCTGGGTCACCCCACCCTCTGAGTCAGGCAGGCCTGGCTGTACCTGGGGAGGTGTCAGGCTAGGCTCAGGACAGGCCCCCACCTGCTCTGGACCCCCGCCTGGAAGCTCAAAGAAACAATCCTTGTCAGCTGGTTTCTTCGTTCTACTCCACCCCTGCTTCAGGAGCTCATCTCTGAACCTGGGGCCCAGGCTTCCTTTGGGGTTGGTGTTGGAGCTCCCCAGGATGAGCTGGGCAGGGCAATGGTTATTATTGGCTTTGACAGATTCATGTGGCTGACACTGGCTGGAGGGGTTGTGGGTGAGGGAGCTCTGTGTGTTCATGTGGGGAGTATGTCATGAACATGTTCATGAACATGAACTCCATGTGTTCATGTCAGAGACCTGCAGGGAGTGTACAGATGGAGCTGTCACCCCCACCATAGCCCACCCTTCCTTTCCCCACCTGGCTCCTTTCCTCACAGGGAGGGCCTCAGCCTGAACCTTCCCAGCTTCATCCACACCCTCATTCTTACCCACAACAGCCACCCCTTGGGCTCAGGGATGTGTGCCCCCCAGGTCTGGCGGCCCTCAGGAGGACTGACTGGGGGAAAAGCTCCAATGGGCTCAGGGCCATCTACGCAGGGCATTCCGGGGCCTCGGGGCCTGAAGCAGGGTCAGGAAGCGGGGTGATGTAGGTTCTGTAGGCCTGTTCTCTTGACCCCACAGACCTCCTTGCCCCATAGGGGACCAGAGCAGAGCCCCCATAGCACACAGACCATGCAGGGCCCTGGTAGCCAGGGTCTAAGAGCAGTTTTGGGATGGCAGAAAGATAGTCTCCTTGGTGAAATTCTCTGGATATGAGCTATGGCCGAGGATGGAGACTGGGGCCAGAAAACAATTGAGATCTTTCATAAAATGCTCACTGGCTGCCAATCTCAGAGAAGCTGCTCTCGGAGGAACACAGGCCCCCTGCCCGCCCACTGTCCCTCAAAGCCAGCAAAACCCCTGGCTGGCCTTCACCCAGCTGGGGCCGTTGGTGCATGGACAGGTTTCCTTGTGGTTTTCACCCTGGGGTCCCACCTGCCTGCTCCCCCAGCCTACAGTGGTGCCCCTAATCCTGCCCAACTCTAACTCTGGCTCAGGGCTATTGCTCTCACCCCCTCCAGTTCTGTATCCCCTACCCTGAGGTACCCCAACCAGGCTCCAGAAGGGATCAGGTGAGGAAGTTTGCATTCCACAATGTGTCACTAAGATTCAGAGCTGGCCTGTGTCCAAGGTCAACTCTGTGTAGCCCATTAGCTCAGCCCTAGTGACCCACCTTGAGGTTTGGCTGGGCCTTGAAGAATCCCAGGCATGAGGATATGTGTCCCAGGTATGAGGAGGCCATCATAGGGTGAACTACGCCCCCTGAGTCTTGGTGGAGCAGCAGGGGTTCCACCCCTGCAGGGGTGACTAACCTCAACCTCAAATAGTGCTTTCCTCCCTTCCTCCTTCTTTCCACTCCAAGATGTTTATAGTCAAAGGACAGCAGGGGATCCCCTGAGGCCTGACCCTAAAGTGGGAAGCACCTATTTATTTCCATCCACCAGACACACCCTGGGGCCTGTGCCCAGAGCGGTGTCTGAGGACTCAACCACTGCTGGCTCACCAAGCTTTCTTAGGACCTGGGAAGGGCCCCAGGGGAAATGTCCTTTCTTTCTTTCCTTCTTTCTTTCTTTTTTTTTTTAAAGATTTTATTTATTATATCCAGAGAGAGAGAGGGGAAGGGAGAGAGGCAGGGAGGGAGAGAAACATCAATGTACGGTTGCCTTTCACCTGCCTCCAGCCATGGACCTGGCTGGAGACCTGGCTTGCAACCTGGTTATGTGCCCTGGCTGGGGATTCGAACCAGCGACCTTTGGGTTCGCAGGCTGGCACCTTATCCACTGTGCTACCAGCCAGGGCAAAATGTCCTTTCTTAAGCACTAACTCTGCAGCATCTCTTTAGGTATGCAGCAGCTTACAAGGAAAGTGGGATTATCCCTATTTTACAGATGAAAAAGACTGAGTCTCAGAAGGCAAAGGAGAGGCACACTTACTGATCACTGACTACCAGTCAGAGACTGTCTATGATTCTTTGGGATGATAGAGTTAAATTAAGATCATCAATCTGGCCTGCCTGACTCCAAAGTTTATGTTCTTTCCACTTGATCACAAGGATTATTTTCAAATTACTATTTTATTGGGTGTGTTTTTAATCGTGAAGGAAACCAAAGTTTGTTGTTAAGAACCTAGAAGTAGAGATAAGTATAAGGAAGAAAATAAATATTCTTGGAATGGCGCCCTTATCCCCAGCTTCCCCCGAACAATCATTGCAAGGTAACAGCGGGCTGTGACGGCTCTCGGGGCCTCACCGTGTGGCTCCTGGACCAGAAGCTCCCGGAACTCTTCTTCCCAGCTGTCCTCCTCCTTTTCTCCACTTGTCCCTCTCCCTCACTGGAGGCAGAGAACTGAGCTGGGAAGCTGACTTGTGCCCCTCTGTGAGGTGAGTGGGGTGATCTTAGCTACTGGGTGTGGTCCAGGTATAGGAACAGGGAAGGGCTGAGGCCCAGTTTCGTGTGGAGCACCCCGCCCGCAGGCTCGGGGCTGGACTCTGCCCCTGGCATTGAGCAAGGGCTGCTTCAAGGCAACAGGGCAGGGAGTGGCCGTGGCCGTGGCTGGCTGCCCGCTGGCGCATGGAGGCAGGCACCAGCTGAGGGCCCCCACAGGGGCACTCCAATGCTCATTTGCATATTCTTCATGTGTTTCCTTGCCCACAGGTTGGTGCACCTCACTCTCTTGAAGTGGGGCTGCCCCACTCTCCTCTGAGCAGGTTTGAGGCACGCCAACCCCTGCAGACAACACTGGGTCTATCATTTTCCCAGGGCAGGCGTGCAGAGGGTGGGGCATGTCCAGCTCCCTGACTGACTGCAGCAGCCAGAGTCCCAGGTTGGAAGCCAGCGGTGACCTCAGGCCCAGCCCTGTCCTCGGGGCCTCACCGTGTGGCTCCTGGAAGAGAAGCTCCCAGAACTCTTCCTCTTAGCTGTCCTCCTTTTCTCCACCTGTCCCTCTCCCTCTCTGGAGGCAGAGAACTATGCAGAAACAATGGCAGATTCTGTCCCAATACCCTGTCATCAAGAGTGGCCCTGAGTGTCCAAGTCACTGCCCACATGGCATAGGTGAATAGGTGAGCTAAGTCACAGGTAGGACACCTATGGGCCTAGACTCACAGAACACCATGGTTGAAGGGACCTTAGAGGGCATTAACAGCAGAGGCCAGGCAGCCCACGGAGAGAAGTGACTTTGCTCTGAGTTAATAGGTGGTGGAGCTGGCATTGGAACGCAGATTGTCCGCCTCTCTTCTCTTCTCTGTGTTCTTTCTATCTCTCATTCACTCATCTGGGAATTTATTCAGTCAAAAAACATGTGTTGAATCATCAGTCAGTGCCAGGCATGTACAGAGAATCAGCTGCCTGCCACCCACCCACAAGTAGGCTGAGGCAGCAAAGACTATAGTCATCTACCAAAGGCTTGATTTTGCTGGAGAAAAAGTCTGGGACCAGTGCTGCAGTGGCACAGAGGGCAGGCTCTCAGGTGCCAATGTTGACTCTGCCACCTACTAGCTATGTGACCTTGCGCAGTGTACTTAGCCCCTCTGTGCCTCAGTTTCCTCATCTATAAAATAAAAACAATGAAGTGACTCATAGGGTTACTGTGAAGACAGACTGGGTTGCTACATGTGAAGTACTGAGAAAGGTGCCTAGCACTTGTAGGCATCTAAGCAATGTCAGCATGCAGAGTGAAGAACACCCTGGGGAGAGCAATTAAGTCAGGCTTCCCCAGCCTAGGCTGCCTATGGGTGAGTGAATCAATTCCTGGACGAGTGAATGAGTGGTGGGAAGAATACAGGACAGAGAGGTGGACAACCTGTGTTCTGTTGCCAAGGAGGGCTTTATGGCAAGCTGGGTGTGTGGGTGATGGCAGGTGTCTTAAAGACAGTGATATACAACTAGCTACACATTCTTGGGCAAGTCACTTCACCCCTCTGCCTCACTTTCCTCATCTGTAAAACAGGTGGCAATAGCAGCACCTATCTCACTGGGTTGTTGTGAAAGGTAGGAGGTAAGAAATGGAAAATGCAGAAAGCGTACCTGGTGCAGTGAATGCCAGGAAAATAGCAGCTGTTGCTATTGTTAAAATAAGGGGCATTGTGGGGTGGCAGAAGGAGGGTATGTGAGGTGCTGATGACCCAACACTTTCTCATTTGGGCATCACCTCCAAGCCCTCTTTTATCCCTCGATTTTCTGACGCTCAGAGGCAGGTCAGGAAATTCAACACCCATGGAGATGGCCACTGTCTCCACCTGTGCATTTGCACACTAAAATATGTCACCGTGTGAGCTGTGCACTTGATGCCAGCTGCCTGCATACTGTGGTGAGTGAGGGGAGCTCACCTTCTGGGTCTGTTTTTTTAGGACTGATTTTAAAGTGGCTTTGTATTTGCCTTCTCTGACTACACAGAGTGGAAATAGGGACAGCTAAATGAGCCACCAGGGACCCTGTGGGCTCAAGTGGGATGAAGCAGGGCCAACTGGGGCTGTGTTCCTGGGAGCTCCTGAAAGAATGGGGCTGGACTTTGGGCCTGCCCCCAGGGTGGTAGACAGCAGAGTGCTACAGCACCTAACTTAGCAGTGTGGTGGGGTGGTGGGTATGTCCTGGGACCTGCTGTATGTGGGGACCTGAAATAGCCTAAGCTCTGGCTGGGCTGCTGCTCCATGACCACTCAGGAGAAAGACTTCCATCCCGTGGTCTTGGGAGACTAATCCGTTTCCAGAGTTCGTTAGGATCAAAGTGCAGGTGAGCAGTATTACCCACAAAGTCCTTCTTTCTCTCTTCTCCACACATAATTTCTTTAGCCCTTGGGGTGACCCACAAGGTGCTTCCAGGATTCCATGCAGCTTAGCTTTACTTGTTCAATGTTTTCGCATTCGTCAGGGAGCGGACTGGGTGACATAATCCTTCAACAAACACTGACTTCCTGGGCAAGGAATATTATCTCATTTGATTCTCATAATGACCCTGCAAAGTAGGAAATAGCATCTCCATTTTACATGTGAAGAAAACTGCTCACATGATTTGTAGAAAAGATGAGTTGGGAGGCCTAGGTTTGCACCCTGGCCCTGTTAAGGGACTTGAGATAACATAAGTAAAGAACTCAGTATAGGCCCTGGCTGGTGGCACAGCAGATAAGGCACCAGCCTGCGAACCAGAAGGTCACTGGTTCGATTCCCCAGCCAGGGCACATAATCAGGTCTCCAGCCAGGTCTCCAGCCAGGTCTCCAGCCAGGTCCATAGCTGGGGGCAGGTGAAAGGCAACCATACATTGATGTCACTCTCCCTCTCTGCCTCGCTCCCTTCCCCTCTCTCTACAAATACTAAAGAAAATTTGGGAAAAAATATTTTTATTTATTATTTTTAGAGAGAGGGGAAGGGAGAGATGGAGAGAGACCTCAATGTACGGTTGCCTTTCACCTGCCTCCAGCTATGGATCTGGCTGGAGACCTGGCTTGCAACCTGGCTATGTGCCCTGGCTGGGAATCGAACCAGCGACCTTTGGGTTTGCAGGTTGGTGCCTTATCCACTGTGCCACCAGCCAGGGTCAATAAATAAAAATCTTTTTTAAAAAAAGTGCCCAGTATAGTACTGGCACACAGTAGGTGTAGAAACCAGAGCGTAACATCACCATCCCTATCCTACTTCACCACTGTTCATCAGCCATCATACTGCAGGCAAACTTCAAAGCATGAATTTTGATTCTAAATGCCGAGTCCTTCTACTTTCCAGTTATGTTCAAAAGAGTAATCAGAGATCTCAATCTGGTCTCCATTTCATCAAAATCAGAGTGTGCATGTGCATGGATGGGCTGGTTCCTACATTTATCCCTGGGTCAGAATCATTGGCTTGAGAGGTAGTGAGAGCAGGGGTGTGCTGGTCATGTTCTTTAGGTAGAAATAGAAAAAGAGACTTGATGATGACTTAAGGCCATTCCAACTGCAAAATTATTTAAAGATAAGAAGGTGTTGCCTCCAGATGACTAAAGAGTAACTTTGAGATTACCCTTGGCAATGCAGGACCTTGTAGATATTTCTAAACCATCTTCTTTGAATCCCCCTTCTTGTACATTAAGCCATGAAGCCCAGACCAGTAGCTCCATCAGCCCATGAGTAAGCAACCTTGTGTGACTGGGGTCATGGGTTCAGAGCACAGTGCACAGGGTATTATTGTTAGAAATGGAGGGTGGGAAGAGGGTCACAGCCTGACGAACAGCAGCATCAGGGGTGAACGTGAGCTATATGAACAAGTTGGAAGGATGGTGGGAGGGAGTCGGTCAAGCATGCAGGATAGAGATTACAGGTGAGTGGGAAATAAAAGCCACTGGGAAAGTGTGAGGCCAGGCAATTGAAGACCTTGAAAACAGCCATAAAATGCTCTATACTCTTCAAAGGACAAGTATGAGGGCTTTGTTGACATATGAAAATACATGTTTGGAGAAAAAAGCAGAATGCAAAATAGTATGTACAAACCAACAGCTGTGTAAACACATCACACCTGTTAAGCTTAGAGACCAGAAGAGCATTGCAATGGTATTAATGCTCCGGTTTGTCCCTTTTTACTTACTTATTTTTCTGACTCCCTAATAAAAGCTAAGGCTAAGCAGTAGGCCAGACCACGGGGGTTGACTTTTAACCTGTAGAAATCCACTGATGTCAGGGCAGATTTTTGTGTTTTTCCTATTTTGTTTTGCTTAAATTGAAGTATAAGGTATACACAGTTAATTCTCATTATTTGTGGATTTCATATTTAGAAATTCACCTACTCACTAAAATCTATTTGCTGCTCTATTTATTTATTTATTTATTTATTATTTTTAGAGAGAGGGGAAGGGAGAGAGACATCAATGTATGGTTGCCTTTCACCTGCCTCCAGCTATGGATCTGGCTGGGGATGTGGCTTGCAACCTGGTTTGTGTCCTGGCTGGGAATCGAACCAGTGACCTTCGGGCTTGCAGGCCAATGCCTTAGCCACTGTGTATTTGCTGCTCTAAAATCAATACTCAAGATGCTCTGGACAAGTGTAGGGGTAGAGGAGTAAAAGTTTCATTCATTCCCCCGATGCACACAGCTAAGGTTGAATAAGATGACATTTTGCTTTGTTTCAGCCTTCATACTGTAAACAAGTGCCCTTTCTGTTTAGTGCCATGCTGTTTGTATTTCTGTGCTTTTTGTTGGTGATTTTACAGTTTCCAGTGGCCCCCAAGTATAGCGCTAAAGTGCTCTCGAAGATTCCTAAGAGCAGGAAGGCTGTGATGAGCCTTGGGGAGAAGAGATGCTTTGTTCAGGTGTAAGTTGTAGTGCCGTCAGCCACAAGTTCTATGTCAAAAAGTTAACAATATATGCATATATTAAATAAGGTGTAGCATAAAACAAGGTTACGTATTGATCCATTGATAAAAAATTCTGTGACCAAGGTTTACCAGGAGCCTAGCTTTGTACTTCCCCTGTGGCCACTTTACAGACCATAATTACCTTGAATAACAAGCATTTGCCTTTTTAAATGAGTTCTTTTATACTTAGGGATACTCATGAGACTGTGCATCCTTCACTGTCACAGCAGTGAAATGGCCTCACACCAAGCGATTTCAGAATCACCTGTCCCGCGTTTCCTGGGCCCCTGACCTTTCTCCTCTCTTGCAGAATGCCCAGGAGAACCATGGAGTGGCCGTGCCCACGCCCTCTGTCCCAGAAGACTTTGTAGACAAAGAAGTGACAGGTAAGAGGACTCTGGGCTTGAGGCTTGTCCATTTCTCTTTGATCTTTTGGCCCAAGAGTCTTGCCCCATCTCCAGCTGGTGATAAAACCAGAGCCCCGGCTTGTTGGCTATGGTTGCTGTGGGTGGGGTTTGAGGAGAGCCAGACTTGGGTAAAGCCTCCTTCCAGAGGGGGAAGAACAATGCAGGGCCAAGGCCAGAGCAGGAGCAAGAGCAGCATGAAGTAGGAGAAAGAACCCTGGAGTCAGAAAGAGCTGGCCTTCAATCCCAGGTCCCCCACACATTAGCTTTGCTCCCTTGGGCAAATCACTTAACCCTGGCACCTCAATACTATCTTCATATGAGCAATAGCAAAGACAATTCCAATTATGGGGAATAATGAAGTGCTGGCTGGTATGAAAGTCACTTCTTGTCACACCTCTCGCTCATAATCTACCAGTGACTTTCCATGACACTCCAAAGAAAGGTTCCTGCTGGGACTGCCAGAATCTGGCCTTAGCTGGCCTCCTGGCCTGCTTTCTTTGCCGACTCACACTCCCCCAGCCAGCCCGCTGTCTGCTGTGCCATCCACATCCAGGTGCGACTCCACCCCAGGGGCTTTGCCCTGTACTTCCCTCTGCCTGGACTGCTCTGCCCCTGGACATGTGGACAGCTCTCAGCCCTATGCCTGCTTCTTCACTCAAAGGTCACCTTCTAGGTGAAGTCTCCTCTGATCACACTATTCGAACTACCCCTAGCATCCCTCCTGGGTTTTTTCCTCATATTACCCATCCTCTAATGTGATAGTAAGGTACTAACATATTCATGGTCTGTGTCATTGTCCCATTAAAACATAATGTCCAGGAGGGCTGGTATTTTTACCTTTTTCTTCTTATTTATTTATTTATTTTTAGAGAGAGGGGTAGGGAGAGAGGCAGAGAGGGAGAGACAGAGACAGAGACAGAGAGAAACAGAGAGACAGAGAGAGACAGAGAGAGACATCAATGTATGGTTGCCTTTCACCTGCCTCCAGCTACAGACCTGGCTGGAGACCTGGTTATATGGCCTGGCTGGGGAATCCAATCGGTGATGTTTGGGTTTGCAGGCTGGCGCCTTATCCACTATGCCACCATCCAGGGCTTTTTTTTTTTTTTTTTCCCCCTTTTAAACTGATATATCCCAGCTCCTAATATTTGGGATGCTAGGAAGGTGGTGGATGTTAATTATCCCCACCCCACTCTCTTCTGTTCTGTGTTATGAGTCAGATAATTGGAGGAGCCCTTCAGAGCTGCATATTCCCTAGGTTTGTTAGGCTCTGTGCTAGAAACTGGGATGAGGGGAGATGAAGGACAGGTGTCTTTAAGAGAAGCAGCAAGAATATCCCAGCTGTCTGCATACTCTAGGGAGAAGCTGGGACTGGGTTCAGGAAGGGTGGGATGCGAGTTGCTGCCTAAGTTGCTCAGCATTTCTCTAGTGCCAGGTTGTCCCAGTCACATTTCTATATACCACCATTCCATCCCACAGTCCAGAATCTGTTCCAGAAGTTCTCTGTGAGGTGGAAAGCTGGGTTCTTGGTAGGTTCAGGGTCTTTCAAAAGCATAAAATTGCTCCCTCCCAAACTTTCACCTAAACTTCCTTCTTGAGGTCCCCAGGCCCTTGCCCTTGATGCATGACCTCCTCTCTCTTCCCTTCTCCTCTCTCTCTTCCCTTCTCTGTCTTTTACACAGTCTGAAATGCCAAGCACAGGTGGTAGTAATCAAAGTGCTTGCCATTCATTAAGTGCCTACAATGGGCCTACCACCGTGCTATGCCATTTACATGGATTTACATGAATTCTCTTAATCCTCACAATAGCTTTAGGAGGTAAACCATTTTAGAGATGATAAAACTGAGGCTCACCAAGGTTAACAAGTGTGTCCAAGGTCACACATTTGGTAAGTGGTAGGGCTGGGATTTGAACCCTGGTCTTTCTGGCTTTATATCAGTCAAGGACCCTGTAAGAAACAGATGGTATCCTCAGAGTAGGTAACTGAAGAGAGCTCAGTAAAGGGATGATACACCAGCGTGTGAGCAGGGCAGAGAAGGGTGGAAGAACATGACCCTCAGGAGTAAATGGAGAGTATCCAGTTGTCTCCACAGGCTGGGCCAGACAGGCAGGAGTCCTTCCCTAGAAAGAAGAGTGTCACTCCCAGGACAGCTCAGGAGATTGGAAACATGGCTGCTCCCTCACTTGGTGTTCAAGAGGAAGGGCATGATTCTGGCCAATTAGTATCTTTTGGGCTCACCCCACTGTGCCCTGGGCACACAGAGAATGCCAGGGCTGGTCAACATCACACGTTTCATCCTTGTCTTTCCCTCCTTCAAGGTAACAGCTCACTAGTCAACGGCAACCTCCGACTGTACAGCTCTGTGGGTGACCTAAGGCCCCGGCACTATGGTCAGGACCAATTCATCCCCCCACCTCCCCCAGGCCCAGCCCCAGGGCCACCCCCAGATATCTCACAACCTCCAGGGGAGTCCCTTCCACCACCTCCACCTCTCAGGGCTTCCCCACCACCTGCCCTGCTACTGGAACCCCCA